>JASSUY010019576.1:1022-17852 GCA_032466535.1 Forpus xanthops | reverse complement strand
CACTGTTCCCAAGCCGAAAATCCAAAACACAGTGCTCACCAGCTACTACTTAAAGAAAAATGACTGCTGCTGCTGAAACCATGACACCTTGTTTTACTGTGTTTCATAGCATAAAACTGTAATTTACTGTGTTCTTTCCTTTCTGCTTATCATATAACTCCCTTTAACAGATTCTAATTTATCTTGTCTCAGGACATTCCTAGACAGAGATCTCTACACAATTAAGAGCCATGTCTGTCTAGACCTTTGGTTCCGATCTGTTTGTGGTTTTCCTCTGTATTTTTTCCAGTAACCATAAAGATATTAAGTATTTTAAGTTAAGGACATAAGGACTGTCTTTTCTTCATTTGTTTGCTGAAACTCTGAAAGCTATTTGCTCTATTCTTGTGGGAAACAGAAACATTTCTGCCATCTCTGTATGGCTTTACAGTATAGGAAAACGATTACATGCCTGGCTTTACAGATATTTCTGATGTGCTTCCAGACTCTAATATATAGGATGCATCTTTGTTAATTCTATGGATATATGAGGTTATTTATAAAAGTGCAATTGCCATTTTGAACAGAAATGTTTCAACAATCAAGTGCAGAGAACTCAGTTTCATCATGGAAGTTTTCCAGCAGGAGAAGCCCGCTGACACACACTGTCAGACAAAGGCATATTTGTAATGTAAAGATGGAGAATTTAGGAATGTAGGAAAGTAACGTGCTCTTGCTATGGAAGGTCTTTGTCTTTGGGTTTGAAACTAAAGCTGTAATGATGGCATGCATCAAACTCAGCTGATGCTGTGTCTATTGCATTCCACAAGTTGCGTTAGTATAGTCTTGGCATTTAAATTTTCTTCCCTTTAACAATCACTTTTTTTAATTATGATTATTTTCATATAATTCTTAGGAACAATTTTCTGAACAACTTTGGCAGCCATCTTGCTCCCGTAATACCTGTTTCCTCCATATGCTGATGCTTGTTGAACTTCTGTCTCCTATCTGTTCACAATTACTTCAAGTTCAATTCTTTTCGGCCAGTTAATAGTTTAAAGTTATTATACTCTTGCATTTGAAAAATCAATATCACTCCAATTTTTTTTTTTATATATATACACTTAAAGCTCAGTCTGCATATGTTAAGAATGGAATGTCAAAAATGAGACAATTTTCAAGTAACTTTATGTTGACAGCTACATTTATGGGTCTTCTATTTTTTATGCTCTGTTTCCTTTTAATACCACAGTCTAGACATTCTTAGAACTGCAATCAGTTCATAGAATGACATTTTTACATGGAAGTGCGGTTATTGATCAGTAATGTATCAGGATATTAGGGTCAGGGATCCAAGGGTCTGCACTTTTACATGCATATTACCTTGGGGTTTATAAGACTGATCGTCAAGTTTGAATTTAATTATGTACATGGATTGATCTGCGAAAGCTGCTCTAGTGTGCTTTGGTGGAAGCTGAAGACTTGATAAATTTGGAAGCATTTTTGTGTTTCTCTGCCCACTATGAGCAATATAAGCTCCTTTAAGCCAATTTGTGAGCAGCTATACAAGTATTAATAGAAGATGTTTTAGTAAGACAGTTTGAGTTCTTGATTGAAAAATACAGTTAACTAACCTTGATCTTGCATCTCCTGAACTGTGTTAGTTACAGATGAGGTCTGCTCCTGGTCTCATTGGCATTCTCTGGAACTGTTTTTTGTGTTTGCATCAGGCATGGGTGTCATGTGAATTATTCATGTAATGCAAGTTATGGTGAAGAATTTATGTAATAGGAAATACAATCACCTCACCTCTAGCACTATTAAAATGTATGCAGCAGTTGATCTGAAAAAAAGCCAACCAAAAAACAAACTGTGTTACCTTATTAAATAAAGTAGGAAAATGTCTGGAAGCCAGATGCTGTGAAGGACTCACTGTACATATTTTGTAGCACCTACGGCTTATAACATGCATGCACACACTGCTAGCATGAACATGCTTTTCAAGTCTGCGTGCATGCAGCAAGACATATTTAACAATAATTAGAAAACAAATTTGAACTCTGTAACTGGACCAATACTGTCTTTTGAAATATCAGAAGCAAGTTGTTCTGCTTTCCGCATTATGAAAAACAGAGGTGCCTTTTTATTTGCTTAACATAAAAAAATCTAAGTCAACCCTGCTGAGATTCTGGGTGCGTATTTCTGGAGAAACTTTGTGTTGGACCACATTTTACTGTTTGTGCAGTGGATGAATGACTGAGCTTCTGTGAAGTTACTTTTGTCTTTCACCTGTTTCAGTGAAATGACTATCTTATTTAATCAGGAATAATTCATTACATATTTTTTATAAAGGCTTCATGTATGTTCTGAATCATACTCAAGTGCATGTTTGTCCAGCTTCAGACCATTTCTGTCTTGAAAATTATGTGCTTCATTGTGTAATATCTGGCTTTCTCAATGATGCACAATGTTACCAAGTAAATAGATGCAACATAGGTTTTACTTCAGTTTTCAGTTAAACTTACTTTCCATTTTCTGTTTAGGGAGAAAAAGGAAATCAAGGTTTTCCTGGAGAAAAGGGGTCAATAGGAATTGGCCTTCCTGGACCAAAGGTAAATCCTATGTTTGCGGTAGAGGAAGAAAAGATTATTTTTTCTTCCTTTTTTGGTTATTTGGTGTAACAGGTCTTTGAAGATAAACAGAAGGCAAAGACATTGCAAGGTAAGTGGCCTCTACTTGCTGTCAGCTTTTGAGTCTGTAAAAACCCCAATTGTCATTAAGGATCAGGATTTGAAGTAGGATTTAAAATGAGATCTTACCTGTTAGCAGGGGAATAATACTAGTCAAATTAGGTATTCAGTTATCTTAGGTATTTTTCAAGTATTACAACATGCACTTTTATTTGTCAGGCTTTGACAAAAGAAGATTTTTTTATTTACTAATGTCTTTTAAGGGCTTTTTTTTTATTTGACTGATTTCTTTTTACCATGATTGAAGCTCAAGCTCGAATTTTTCCTTAATGAAGAATTTTCTGAAATAATAGCTGCAATATTTTCACTGTTCTCCATATTCATCTCATATCTTGACTAATCTTTGTGACCCAATGTAAATCTCTCCAAATACTCAAAATTCTTCTGCTTTCTATTAATATATCAGACTTGTCATACATGAAAAGGAATGGTTTTGTTCACCAGGAATTGCATGTAAGTGCAAGTACCAAACAGATCAGGTTTTAGTATATTTATGTGTAAGACAGTAGCAGTACCACTGCAGTCAGTAGATCATATCTGTCCTCCCTTATGCTGACTTTAACACTGATTAGGTTAGGTTCAATTCATGGGCAGGTAATGGAAAGTAATATTCTTTGCTGGATTTTACAATTTTGTGAAATAGTACAGGAACTGTCTTCCAAGAGCTTACTTAGTGGGGAATGGTTATCTTAATGCTATGGAGAAGCTATATACAACTTCCAGGTTCATACCAGTTTGAGTAAGAACAGAATCAGACTGAGAGTGTCAAAAGGGTTCCTTAAAATTTATAGCAATCAGGATGGCAAACACTGTAACAGGGAATTATATGTGTGATTCTGTCAGCTGGGTATTTATGAGGAATAATATCAAAATGGACAGTAATCTAAATAACTTTCTAAACTTTAAATTTTCAAGTGAAATATAAGGTGGTCAACGACTTCCAGAGATAAGTAAAAAAACTGTCCTGCACAATGTTCTTGAAGAAATGTCTGATTTACGGCCTGAATCCTTTGGTAGTGTTTCATAACTGCATTATGTGAAAACTGTCTCTTGAAAGACTATAATGTTGAACCTTTTATCTTTTTGGAAATCAAGAGGTCTGGTCACTTAAAAGTGCAGAATTGCTCATAAAAGAAAAACTACATATTTTCCAATGGCTGTAACAGTCCAAGCATGCCCTTTCCCCTGTTCATACAATCATACAGTAGTTAGGGTTGGAAAGGACCTTAAGATCATCTAGTTCCAAACCCCTGTTCTTGCAAGTTCCCAGTTTTTCATGTGGTTTCTATACCCGAAAAGCTGGTGTGATTTTCAGTACCTTGGCTGATCTGAGGCAGTTATGTTTCTCCATAGGGTTGAATGAATACAGGTCCAGTACAAAGATCATTTAAAGTTCACGAAAATCAAAGAACAGTAAATTATGTATTCTAGACACTTGTGTAAACGTTGGACCAGAAAACTTCAATATTATAAAAACTTTAATGAAAACAGGCATTGACAAGATATTATCCAACCACTTTACAGCTCGCATCGGCATCATTAACTTCAGCCATAAGGTGGAGCTAGTGCCTTCTCTGAAGCAATACACATCCAAGGAATCCCTGAAATTAGCTGTTGATAACATGCCCTACTTCGAAGAAGGCACATACACAGCTTCTGCTATCCAAGAAAACATTCGGCTGTTTCAGGCAGCACGCCCGGCAGTAAGGAAAGTAGCTGTTGTCATAAAGGATGGGCAAGCAGACAGTCGTGAAGACATACAGCTAAACAGTGCAGTAAGAAAGGCACATGTTGCAAATATTTGAGATATTTGTCATTGGGATAGTTCAAAGGACTAAATCTTATTGTGACAATTTCCTGAAAGAAATGCAGCTCATTGCAACAGACCCTGATGATGAACATGTTTACCAGATAGATGACTTCATGACACTTTCAGGTAAAAGAAACCATTTTACTAAAAAAAGCTTGAAATAAGCTTCCAAGAGAGTTTGGTCATTCTTATAGCAAGGCAAGGTGGCCTGCTGAATGGCAGATTATTTTTCTTTTTTGGATGCAGCTCTTTCTTCTGTTTCTCTTCTCTGACCAAATGAAACCTTTGCCAGATTTTTTACCTCTTGCAGAAACAATAAAACACAGTGAACACCATTTTTCTGAGCTAAGACTTTCTCTTAGGCAGTCCTATTTCATGGGAGTATGAACCAGCTTTTCCTTGCTGTCCTTCTGTGCTTGGCCATGGTTTCATCCCAGAGAAGTGCAGATTTCTTCCACGCTCATGCAACATCTCTGTATCTTTATTTAATATAGCTCTTGTCAGCTTTGGAGTCCCTACATCATCTCCTACAAACATTGTTTTGGTGTCTTGTTTTTTTTTTTCTGAAAGCCATAGGGGAACCTACACTTTCATCCTGATTCTAGGAGAAAAGTGGTGGTGCAACACACAATGAAATGAGGTCTGATAGTACGTTGTATACTTCAAACTGTGGCTTGAAAAAATCCCATGGCCACATCTGGAATCAGGAGAAAATCCAGAGGAAACCTATAATGGCCCATGACATAGAAAGAAAAGGACATTGATCTAGACTAACCAGAGACTACTCTTATAGCCCTATAAAGTATATTTTTCCTAAGTATATTTTCCTAAACTTATTTTGCTATGCCAAGCTTATGGAAGGACTTAAGGCATTAACAGTGACAAGAGAGTCCAAGCTAAAGTTCTGGTCCAAGCTGGAATTAAATAGAGCTCTGACTCGGGCTCAAGCACTCAACATAAAAGTAACCCCAGTCACTGATTTTTTTTTTTGTGTAAGTAGAATGTGTCGCCCAGTTTTAATTTTTCCTTCTTACACTTAAATACTTGCTTTCCTTCACTCTTTTTTTTCTCCTTTGCTGTTGAGCCATGACTTCTGCTTTAGGAAAGGGACTTAGTATATTTATCTGTTTCTTCTTAAAGGAACAAAAGAGCCTTAAGTACTTCAGAGAGTGCATTAGATTGTTTCTTCCTATTTGCATTTTGATGGTCTTTCACAAGATGCTATCATTAAAGATTTAGGGTTAAAAGTTTGTGGTGTATCATTATGACTTTTCTTGATTACCCTTAATAAGTTTCAACATTTTGTTGACCTTTTAAGCTCTTGAAAATAAACTGATCACAAAAATATGTGAGAATATGTCTGAAATCTACACCAGAAAAAATAATGGTTTATCTCCAGCTCCAAGTCCAGAATCTGAAATTGCTAGTAAAGATAAAGATAACCAGCTACCTACAAGTACTACATAAGAGACTTATGTGCTCCCTAAGGAAGAAATCAGTTACCCAGTAAGTAAAGAAGTAACTGCTATAAAATGTTTTAAAAAGATGTATCTCTTTATTTGAATTCAAATACTCTGTATTTCAGTATTCATCAATATTTTAATATGCAAGTAATATGTCAGGCCAAAAGACTGGAACAACACTTTTAGAGTTTGAGTGAACTTATATGGCGAGAACAGAAGCTTACAGGATGAAGAGGATAACACTGCTTCTTACTTGTAATAAATGCCAACAGTCCTTATATTTTTTGTGGTTCTTATTCCTCTTAGAAGTGAGTTACAAATCTTACAGATGGGTCTCTATTGATGTTGATACATAGTGTGTAAGGCATTTATTTGTGCGCAAGCTGACTGTTAGTACAAAGCATTCAGGATTTTTTTGCTTTCCACATTGGGCTGTACTTATAGGACTCCTCATCTGTGTTACTCTTTGTTCTCCAGCTTTAAATGCCTGCTGCCCTTTGTTGGGGTTCTGCCCTCCAACACAGTGCTGCTGCACAGATATACAGGGCAGGCTGAGTTTTAATGCAATTGATACTTTCTGTAGTTGTATGTTGTCTTTGTTCCCTTATTAAGTCCTTGGTATTTTTCAGTCATTGTGTTAGTATCAGAGTAGGACATCTGTCACCTTTAGCATATATCAGCACTTGTTCTCCAGGGTGTTCTTACTTCTTTGCCTAAAAATAGCTAATGGTCCGAACCTACCGGCTGTTAATTGCATTTCTTCACTGATTATTTAGCAAAAGCTTCCAACGCAATTCTCTCAACTCTTATCATCTGAGCCCAGAATTTGATGATTTTGACTCTTTTTGCAGTTTATACCACCACGGACCAGATATAATGAGCCACTGCCAACTGCTCAGAATCACACTGTGATCAATCACCTCTGCCCACAGAGAATCAAGATTTCCCTTGCTTTATGACATATGTGAAAGCAGACCTCAGAGTTCAGCTGTTAATCCTTTGTTCAATGTAAATGCTGCTGAAGCTCATCACCTAACTGTGCAGCAAATACAGGTAGCAACAACCCAAAAAGGTAATAAATACTGTAGCAAATCTGCACCAAAAAGAAGCGATGAAGAAAACCCCAACACCTCCCCTAGTATAGTTACCAGAATTTATCACTTTTTGTTTTCTGGGTGCTGTCTACAGACATCACACACAGTGAGAGCCAGATTTATAAACCTTTATGACCCTGCGTACCAATTATGTGTCTAGGGTTTTAAATAGCAGCATCATTACATCAGGATATAGGCAGTCTCATTTCAAACTGATCCTGTATTTTTTCAGGCCTGTTCAGGTAACTCAGAAATGGAATTTGGCTACAAATTTGAGAGAGGCACATATACTCCCAGGTACTACAGGGAAGGGAAAAAAAGGGGTGCTCTTCTTACTGAATAATATAACTCCTGAATAATATAACTCCTCTCCAGAATCCAAGCTAACTTTTACCAAAACACTTGCAGGTCCAAGGTGCTTGGAACCTATGAAACCAGGGGACTGTCAGGACTACATAGTAAAATGGTATTACAGCAAAAATGGCAATTCTTCTAGTCAGTTCTGGTACGGATGTTGTAATAGTTCCAGCAATAGATTTGAAACAGAAAGAGAATGTCAAGGAACCTGCATTGATTGATGAACAGGTAAATTGTCTCCATCAGGTTATACTTCAACCACCTCATTTTCAGGCTAAAAAGATTTAGTCTATTTAAATGTATCTCATACTTTACATACATATCGCAGAATCATAGAATACCAGGATCAAGGATCATCTCGTACAACCTTTCTAGGAAAAATGGATATGATTTTTTATACCTTTGATCACTTTTGATATGCTTGTCTGAAGCTTTTAATGATTCCAAAGTGCACTTGGTAGTCATGAATTTTTACAGGGATGCAGTAAGGTTTTCTACGTTGTTCTGTATTCATTATCTTACAGTTTCTGACACTGTATTTGATTTTTTTGACCATTACTGAGATTGGAGGCAATATTTTTATACAGTGCAATCCCAAGACTTCATCTATATATAGGATGAGCTGAGACCACATATTATATGTGAATTTATGATAATTATTCCCTTTGTGTATTATTTCACATTTATCGAAACTAAGTTTTCCTTTTCAATTCTCAGCCTATGCAGTCAACATCACAAGGTCCTTCTGCAAGTCCTTGCCATCACCCCTTTTCTTTAATAGCTAATAGTAATATGGTATTATCACCAATTTTCTCACCTTACTTCTTACTCCCTTCTCTAGATCACATACAGCTATATCAACCAAGACAGGCCACAGCATATATCCTCCAGTGACTTCTCTCCACTGACCATTTATCCCCTTTCCTTTGTTTTATTCTTTTCATCACTTAAAAATGAGAAGGCTGTCCCTCTCAAACCAGTGTCAGTTCTCTTTGGGGAGGGACCTTACATTTTGGAAATACAATGCCTTAGGTCCACATGTTTAGTGAGGTGTGGATTTCAAAGAGGTTGCTTATCAATCAGTAGTGCATAATTTCCTTTACAAAAGCCATTATCTATCTCATCCCCAGGAAATTGTATTAAGTACTCTATTTCATGTTTCAGTATAGGAAAATTCTATTGAACTGCAGCATGTGTTTTTCTAAACATTTCAGGAAAATTAACCCATTCCTTATTTCTTTTAGAAATTACTTCTGGTCAGAGTTTTTAAAGTTAGAAGTTCATATGTATTGAGGAAGAAATGACAGAGAAGAATCCAGAATGATGTGTTAACATGAATACATTAAAACCATGCTCCACTTCTTTCCCCGCTATGGTCGTCACATTAACTAGAGTCCTGCATAACATGTTATCTGCAATGCCATAGCATAACTTCCAATCACACATACACACACAGAGGAATATACCTTTTCCCTCCAAAATTCTATTAACTTGTTACTACTATATATGGCAATGATGAGATTATATTTTTAGGCTTAAAATATGAAAATAGTTTAAACTAGCATTTAATGCCAGAGGTCTGTTAGCCTTGTGAAGAATACAATGTGTTCGAGCCTTAAACAAGATGAGGTGGTTTCTGAAATTAGCACTCTTAATACAGCATATAGAGTCATAAATGGACCCTTCCATTCATTAAAGTACCTCTTTGGCATGTAAAAACATAGCTATAGGTGATTAGAGGGGTATTTTCCCCACTAAAACACATTTGGATTAAATTATAATTTAACTGGATTAAAATACAATGGTTTTAATTATAAAGGTGAAACTTTCACCCAGAATTGATTAAACCCAGGATTCTTCATGCCCTTTAGGCTAGTCAGTGCATTTCCATTTCTCAGGGCCTCTGTGTTTAAAAAAGTAACAGTAAAAATATTTCACTCTAATATAATTAAATAATAATTAAATTAAAAAGGGAAAAACACTGAAAGATGTATAGAAATGTTTACTGATATCCTTTCTACTTTTAGCCATAATCCTGCATGAACTTATTGTTAAAACTGAAAATGATGAGCATGTGATTAAAACAGAAAGTAACATTTTAGAAAGAGTCATGCATTGTTATTTCTTTGCAAACAGAAGAGTGGTATCTACATGGGAAGCATGGACAATTCATCTGTTTTAATGACACCTTGCATAATTTCCTCCTCCCTGGCTCCCCCCTGCAACCAAATGGCATGTACCATGCAAAATGAACTTGTTTGCAGCAGATAGGATGCAAACCTAACTCTATGGAAGGCAGTGCTTGAAGTACTGCTTAAAAGTTCTAAATTGCCTTGTTAGGGAGTTTCAACCTAGCAAAGAGAAAACTGACAGCACTTAACACAGAAGTTTATGGGAAAAGAAGAGGAAGAGGGGTAGACACAATGATACTTTCAGACTGGCTGGAAACAGCAGATTCAAAGCTTAAACCATACTGAAATATAATGTCAACATACTGTCAAACTTGAAAGACATATTTGAGAGACTTCTTTTCTAAGCAACGTCTGAAATACAGTTTAGAATTCATTTTGGTCAAATGACAAAGGCAATATGACAAATATTAAAACAAAAAGGCAGTGCAAATATTTTTAAGAAAAAGATTAGCACAAAGTATCACCCTCAAAAGAAGAAAAAAATTATCTGAAGGAAAAAATAAGTCCCTAGCGTCTCCCATGCTAAAGGGCCTTCACCCCACAGCAGCCTGGAGTCAGTAGCAGGAAGTGGGACATCCTCACCAGCAGGAGTGATTCATTGCACTGACAGGTAAGCATGTTATTGAAGTTGGAGCCATTGATAGAAACAGATAACAAGAGAGATGGACACAGGTATATGGATATAGGGACAGGGATACATATACAGATGAAAGTCAAAAGATCTTTTCATCCAGAAAAGATTCAGAATTTACAGTTAAATGCTACTGCAGAGTATCCTATCGATGGCTGTGAAAAACTTCAAAGTGTGACTGTTTCCACATCCACTTCATTTCACACTTACCAGGAATATTTCGGGTTTAGCTACTCCTGGAAACCCAGTAGGCAGCAAAGCCTATGGGAACTGCAAGTGTAGAAATATGCAGGATATTTCAAACCTGTTCCCATCTTCTCCGCCCGGGGAAGTTACTTCAGGGGTGGGATTGGCTTGTGTTCAGCTCCAGATCTCCAGATAAAGAGATACATTTTGTCTAGGAAAGATGGGGGATAATGAGTTACAGGTAATAAGTTACAGGCAATAAGTTACAGGTTTGCAATTATGTCTTCTATAATGTTTAGTGCAAACCTCCCTGGTAAAGTTGATCACTTTCAGTAAGTACAAACACTGACACCATTTGCTACTTAAGAATTCTAGAAAAACAATCAGCAGTTACTCTAAAAATGTTAAAACATTCTGAAATAAGCATCCTTTTCTATTCAGGTCTTTCAGTGAATCCTTAGACTCAGAACTCTGAATGTGTGCTCTGCTATATAATAAACCATGAAAAAAAAACACATCAATTCCTGCTGAAAGGACAACTCTTCTCTAAATCTGTACCAGCACAGACTGGCAGCACTGGCTCCTGTGTCTCCTCAAACAGTGCTGTAACCTCAAGGGCATCACAGGTCACTAAACCAAAAGAAGACACCTCTTGCCAATGTCCACTGCTTTGTTCTAGAGTTGTATAAAATCATAAAACATCACTAGTAACTGAAAGCTTTACAGATGCTACAAGCAAAACCAAACAAACAAACCAACCCATAATTTCCATCACAGGTACGTTTCAAAAGCAAGAATAATCATGAAATCCTTAAGCCCTCTGCTAGAGCAGGCCAGATGCTACAAACCATAAGAGTTAAAAACGGTTGAGAATTACATCTGGTGCAGTTGATCCTGGGACAGTAAGAAAACCTTTTCTTTTTGCAAAATAACAGTAGGTGAGAGTTCTGAAAAGAATAAATCTGTCAGCCACAAGGTGCAACAAGTGAGTAAATCCACACAAAGAGTTTTGGATTAGCTCTAAAATTGTTGCAAACTCAGCTAATCCTGGTGCTACTGGAAGTGTTTAGGCTGATGCTACTCTGTCAGCAGCTTAAAGCTTTCAGGATACTTTAAAAAACCCTGCCAGAGCAGTAAATAAATGACCAACAACTCAAACTAGCCTTCAGGCCCAGGATGTTTTGCCCGTACATTCCCTTCAGTGGTGGGGCTGGGGAAGAAGGGCTGCAGGGGACAGACAGTCAGCACATGGAAAGCATTGCCTGGGAGAAGGATTTGGGGCATTTTGTGATCTGGTTGCTGGCTGCTGGCCCAGGGGTGCCTCAGGCTCACTGTGCACACAGGCACAGGTGTGGGGAGGTGGGCAGGGGAAGGAGCCTGAGGACAGTGGCTAGTGATTTTTCCATAGACAGGAAAGAGCTAGTAATTCTTCTGAATTACCAGCATGACATAACTGGCAATTTCAGCTAAGTCTGATTTCATTTGGGGCAACTCCCTAGTGCGCTGTGTTTTCTCATAGGATAGCTTCTGTCAGTCATAACTACATGGTCAATTAATAGGTAAAATATATTCCTGCTGACCAGAAAATCTGTACTTTCCAATTAATTCAAAAATAGTGAGATTCACATATAAAATCCAGATCTGAACCTTAGTATTTTACTGCAATGACCCTCAGAGATTTATGATTGGGTCTCCATCAGGCTGCATGCCCCATAACTGTGCTTGCATAAGTTACTTGAGGCATAGACTGCCAAAATACACCAGTGTCTGTAATACGCAGAAAGTGTACTCACAGGGGTGGTTCTGTGCTCTGCCTTAAGGGAACGTCATGTTTGTAAAAAGAAATCTTCCATTTTTGTTCCTGGTGAACCATATAATATAGTCAGCCAAAAGTCATGGTACTGTCTGAACACCCTAGAGGATAGGCGTGAACTTGCTTGAGTGAAAAAGTATCCTTTGAGCAGGATCCTTGTGAACAGAGTTGTCATGTGCCAGGCTTTTTTGAAATCTTTTGACATGCTCAGTGATGTGTTAGATTTGTTACAATTCATAACTGCCTAAACTTTCCTTTTTGAGAGGAGAAAATCACTCAACAAAAGTTCCCTTAAATAAGATAAAGTCCACATCACTAATTTAGATTAACAAGGAATAAGGATGTTGTACTTGTTCTGAGTTGAGCATTAAAGAACCTGTCATGTCAGCTAGAAGAAATCCCAGCATCTTACATGGTGCAGCTGCAGTAGAGCCCCAACAGCCACAGCTTTATCCTACAGTGCCACCAGGAGGAAAACAACAAAATGCCTCGATAAAACAGCAAGACAAACAGGTTTCTAAAAATCATACTGAAGTAACAACTTGGAAATTAAGCTAAGCAGCAGTAGTTGGCTGAGGAATTTTAAAATCACCTTAATTTATCTCACTAAATCACATTTTCTACTGTCCACAGTAGCTACTTCATGCTCCTTGGTCTCTTTGACAAGGACAACTGATGTTTAAACTGGACACTGTGTAAACAGAATGTTCAGCAAACCAGGTTTTGAGCATTGCAAGGACAAGTCTACAAAGCATTTTCACTGAAGCAGGAACACAGCAGTAAAAAGGGCCCTTATGCACTCCACCATAGCATGAAAGCCAGAGCAACATACCCCATAATTACACCACAAATCAACTTGTAGCACCCCATTTCATCTATAGCCATTGCTAAACAAGAAAATTTACATCTAACAATGTCAAGCCAAAGAGCAGTTTCTGGAAAGCCAAGGATTCACAGAAGTCAGGGCTCAGTGTAGTAGCAGTGGTAGTAAATGACAGTACCTGACCCCCAGCTGTATCTCCAGTACAAAGCCAGGCAAAGAACGCGTCATGCTGGAATTGAAGCTATTACACAGGAGCAGCTTTTACTTTGAGCTGGATTACTCATCAGGTGATCTGAGGTTAAGAGCTTCAGAGTTCATGAGCCGGTTGGTGTGCAGGGAGGTGAAGGAGTATGGATTTTGGTCTCTGCTTTTTGGACTGTGGCTCAATATGCCAAGCATCACCCTACTGGGATACACCCTGGAATACAGGTTGAACTACTTTCCTACCACTCCCATGAGCTAAAACTGCAATGGCCCAACACACCTGTGTTCTGTAAAGCTTTCTCATGTTACAACCCTGAGAACAAGGCTTCATTCTGGGGACATTATTTCACTAAATTCCTTTGTTGTTTGGCTTGAGGTTTGTTTTTTGCGTTTTTTTTTTTTTTAATCGGTATATTTTACACATGGAGCTATTTTTACTTTTATGTATCTTCCCCTATTTTCTGCAGCATCCTGTTCCATAACAAGTGGCTGTTCCAGCTTCTGCAAGGGCAGCATCTATTAATCAAACAGCTGCAACAGGAGAGGGCAGCATTAACATTGGATCCAAAAGTGAAATAAAACTCATTCCAACCATGGCATGAGGATCATGCTCACTGTCAGGTGTATGTTGACCTTTCACACTCTCAATGTATTAGTACCACACCTTGGTCTCCATCTCCACCTGCTCTTAGGTGCTCTGCTTGCCAGCTGGTTATCACAGTGGGTAAGCATGTGTTTGGACATTTCCTCCTGTGGGTCTTAGTGTAAAGTTCTTGGATGCTGTTGTGTTTCTTTAACTGCACCCTGTTTAACCAGCTCATTTCCTCCTCTAACACAGATCAGATGTATTTCTGAAACAGCAGTAAAACGCTAAATATCAGCATAATACTGACCATCAAGGAAAAATGCTTCCTGCTGTGTTGCATTTTATGTATTGGCTTTTTAAGAATCACAAGAAATTCTTAAGCACTGGGCTTAAACTGGGCACAGGTGCTGCAGGCAGGACAGGATCCCCCTTTTTTACTTCCTCCTGGGAAAAACTGTTTTGTATTCTGTCCTCACATTGCCTATAAGAAGTTTTCATGGTGTTTTTAATAGCAGCTACATGCTGGCTATCAGAGATGAAAAGCTTTTGTTAACAGAGAAATGAATTGTGCCAATACCAGAGTTAACCTTCCAGCTCTGCATACCAAAGAAATGTGATCTCTGAGTTCAACAGGTACGAATATAGTACAGGAACAGGAAGAAAGGAAGCTTTACACCCATAAAACCCCGTGTGCATTAATCAGGAAAGTGGCAGTTGTATAATGACTGATAAGACCCAAACGCTACTTTTTTAAAAAGATGGTTTTAAAGCAAGATACATGAGACTTCTCCCACTGGGGTTGGTATGAATTTGTGAACATTCAGATCTACATTTGATGAGATAACTTCTGCATTTAGAGACCATGAAACTCTACCTAAAATGAAAACGGGGCCAATGCATTCTGAGAAATATTTACTGGAATAAGTCTGAACAAGACACATGAAATTCAGCTTTGGAACCCGACAAAGATAAAGCCCATAAGGCCCAAGCCAGCTGACAGGGAAATACTTTCAGAGCAGGGCGCTGTGGATTATATTGACAAATGATGTTCTAATCTGAGTAAACAACACCACCTATTCCCTGCTAAAAAAAGGGGTAACACTGACAGGCAGGAACAAAGGCTTCATTGTTCATGTTGAAATACTGCCAGCTTCTGAACAGGAAAGTTTGTTTTTTTAAACGGTGTTTGAAAACTGGTTTTAGACATGATTACACTACCTATCCTTGGAGCACTAATCGTATTTCAGCTACAATTTCAACAGAATCTACAGCAGAACATGTGAAACTTGCTGTTTTCATCAGTAAATGTCTGAACTCCACCCCACTGGGGGAAACTGCAGACCCTCAGGTGTGATTTTCATATGATTTATGATTAATCCCTGCAGAGTGTTCACCTGGGCTACAGATCTAGGAAGCGTAAAGGCTCCAGTTTACAGCCACAGCTTCCACTTGAGATAGAATAGCTAGAAAACAGATACTTGACAATGCTGTTGTACTCCCAAATTTAGTAGAACTAGGAGGTTAAAGACATACATTTAAAAAAGAACTAATTACAGAGTTATTGATTTGTTATGATTTCCACGAAGTACTTAGGATTCAGCCATAAGTTAACATTTGTCTTCAATATAACATTCTCCACCTTCAGGGGCAGGGAGCCAGAAGAAGCATTGAACAGCTCAACAGTTGGGTGATTCCCAATTAAGAGTTCATGTAGGACAGCAAAAGGAGGAAAAAAATAAATCATAGTCCCAGGCTTTAAAGGTGCAGGGTACCAATGCACATTAATTTCTATACCTTTTTGATCAGTTCTTAGGCAATGGAGGAACAATTGAGGCCTTGACTACCTGTGGCCATGGAGGATCCACAGCTGCTGCAGAACACTGAAAACTCAGAGTGCAGCTTGGAAGCAGCATCAGGAAGCTGATGCAATTCTTCAGATGACTGAAGTTACTGACAAAGCTCCTTTAATTACAGCAGGTTAGGATTTTATCCTAGCAAGAGAAAAAAATCAGAAGAGGACAAGGAATTGCTGGAAGCCACATTAGAAACTGAAAGCAGCTAAACACCCTTCTTGACTTCAAGATGCCAAAGTGATGGGTTCACATGCACCACAGGTTGGGTTTATACAACTGAAGATCAGTGCTGCAAACTTATGTACCTACTCAAGTTCTCGAGTTTAAATTAAAGGAAACAAGCAAGCTGCTCACAACAGTGTTTTATTTAATAAATATTCTTGTGAAATACCCATCTTTATTCAGATCTAAATTTGAAACTATTGCCACTCAGCTTTGCAAAAGGCAGTTCGTCTCTGTGCAGAAGCAAAAAAATTGGATAGTGGCTGTAACAACACTTAGAAGACGGTTGGAAAATTCACATTCCTTTTAGAAGAACATTATGAGAAAGAATTCTCTCTTCTCTAAGGAAGACAACTTCTAAAGAAGTTGTGTTAAAGAAGTATGAATATTTCATACTAGAGTTTGGCCGCTAGAATTTGGAGTTGGCCCACGCATCCTTCCTCCCAAACTGAGAATTATTTTAAGCATCAACTGATGAAGAATGGTTACAGCTCCTGCTTTGGTAATGGCTCATTTAGGCTGACTTTAATGGATGCTGTAAATTAGTGACTTTATTGAAGGTAGTATACCACTTCACATAGGGACCCGAAGTGAACAGCAGCTACGTGGGAGTGAGGAAATGACAGCAATCCATCAGTATTGTACTCCTCAAACAACACTTGCAGAGCAGAAGGCTCAGCTATTGAGGGGGGTGGGTGTTGAGAAGAGATGGGAATCGGTTTAAAAGATGAACCACATGTCCAAAGATGGTAACACCTTGAACATGCAAAAAAACTGCCACTGTCTTATCCCCAGAGCTCTCTAACACACCAGAGAAGCCCCAGGTAGAACTGGGAAACTGAGGCATGAAGTTTTGGTCAGGATCAG
>JASSUY010019575.1:0-36258 GCA_032466535.1 Forpus xanthops | reverse complement strand
ACTCTTCATGAGGGACTGTAGTGAGAGGACAAGGGGTAATGTGTTCAAACTTAAACAGGGGAAGTTTAGATTGGATAAGAAGAATAAATCCTTTACTGTAAGGGTGGTGAGGCAGTGAATGGGTTGCCCAGGGAAGTTGCGAATGCTTCATTGCTGGCAGTGTTCAAGGCCAGGTTGGACATAGCTTTGGGTGACATAGTTTAGTGGGAGGTGACCCTGCCCATGTCAGGGGAGTTGGAACTAAATGATCTTAAGGTCCTTTCCAACCTTAACTATGCTATGATTCTATGATTCTACACGTCTAGCGTAAGGTGTCCCTACCAGGGTAGGTGGAATTAGATGACTTTAAGATCCTTTCCAGCCCTAGCTATTCCATGATTCTATGATTCTAAACTGTACCAACAGCTAGTGAAATATGTTGAGATGGTAAAACAATCTAGACATTGACAAAATATTTGAAACAGCAAACTAGAAGTGCTCATTCACAGTTCTCCATAAGGAGTCAGGACTATTCCCCTGCCTTAGCCTGCACTAAACCTACACTGGGAAGATTCCTGCATGTCCTATCATCAAGCTTAAGAAAAGATACTACGGAAGCTCACACAGGGACCACATCATACAGTTATTTTTAGCAGGAATTTAAGCTTTCCTCTTTGACTTGGCCTTAAGGCACAGTGGCAGAACTCACATGGCACGTTACAAGTAGGAGGCAATTCAAGAAGTTATTACTTTTCAGAAACAGCCAAGAGAGCTCCCTTAATGTAACAGTATAGGAGAATTCATCAGGCATAATTCACTGGACACTCACATGAATTTTGCAAGCTTGCTGCGATGGTGAATGTACACTGTCATCTCATTGGGCACAACCTGAGGAAGAAAGACTCATCTAGCAGTTTGGAACTGAAGTCTTTATTGAACTTCCTGCTCCACTAGAAGCCCTCCATACGGCTTGGGCAAGCCATCAACATTCACCTCACCCAGGAAGATCTGTCTCTGTCTCTCCATCTCCCTCTATTCTCTATGGGGGACTATCTTTAGTACCATGCTCATATAAGACTATCTCAAGTACAGCACCGACACAAGCCTTCTATTTTAATAACTTAAACAGCAAAATCCCTTGCAACTTATAAATTAAGGAAGTAGCAAGTGCCTTTTTTTTTTAAATTGCTAAGCATACTATCTAGGTCAATTTAGCTTTGTCATAAATTCTAGGTCAAGATTTTCACATGGTGAGGAAATTTATATGTCTCTTTCCTGTCTTGTTTCTCTAGTCTCTAATAAGGCAGAAATTCATCCTTCAGCCTTAGGATACTGTTAGTCAACAGCAGCAAGTACAAATACCTTAAAAAACTGAGCAGACTCTTGTATGTTCACTGAATGACTTGTTTGGTCAGATCCATACGTTGAATATTGCTACAAGCTTCTAAATAAAAGAACTTAATAACAAAGAGACCAAATTTTCTGCTGCTGTACATGAGTAAACATCAAGGAACTCAATGAATATTCACACCCACAGTGAATCTGATTGAAAACACAGCATTTTCTACATGTACAAGTCTGGAGGGTGGCTGAAGAGTAAGATGCCCTGTACTCATACACAGAACTCTGTTGATGCCAGTGGGAAAGTCTGGGATAGTATAAATATTTTACACACACATGGGTATATCCCATGTCAGTAGAAGAAAATGTTTATTTAATTTAAAGTGAATGCATGTAATGGGTCACATCCTTAACCTGACTGCTCTGGCTTCTGTATCAGAACGAGGTCATATTTTGATGCTGAAAGAGTGCACAACTTTTTGGATGCTAAAATCCACAGAGAAGCTTGAGGATATTTTAGGATTCATAATATACAAAAATACTTTTACCTTTTATATATTCTGTAAAGACCATTGCCATGGAATATTAGAAAGGATATAAGGAAGACATTAGCATAGACATTTCCATAGCCCACTTAACATGAAATAAAAAGTCACATTCCTATACTTCTCTGAAAAGTATAATTTTAGGACAAGAGAGAAATTTAAATATTCAATAAAAGTTTTCCATTAAATAAGATGTATGTAGAGTAAACCTGGTTGTTGGAAAATCATTTAGATGATATTCTGACCCTCTTCAGCTATTACTCTTCTGAAAAAAAGTGAAAAATCCAGCTATTTCTATGTTTTCTGCTATTTATCACTGTTGAACTTTCTAATAACATATAAAGTGACAGTATATTTCACCTTCTCATGGTAAGGTCAGCTGAGTTAATGTAAGTGCTTTTTGAAAATTATATTTTGTCATTTTAGGGTGCAATTTCATTGAGAAATATTATTTCAAAAGCTACAGTTTGCAAAAAAAAAAAAAAAAAACAACCACTTAAAAATAAACAGTCTTAACCAAACTTCTCTGAACTTCATTGTAGCAAAAGTTAGACCAGATACCTCACAGGTTCTGTTTTATATCTCAAATGGCCAGTCTTGAGTTGATTTCAAGTATATGGTTGTACTTCGCTGCAGCCCTGATTCATCTGTGTGAAGAAGATGCCATCAAGTAAAATCTGACTGTCAGTAACCAGCATAGCTCCAAGCAGTGGTTCACTTCAGTTTATACTTGCACCCATTCTTAATCTCCAAGGATAGAAAACATGCAAAGGATTCAAATACACTGTTTCAGTATTAGAAAAGATGTCTTTGAGTCTGACTTCTTCCCTAACCCCTGCCATAAATTTTGCAATGGAAGCTCCTGCTTTAAGACCAGCAGCTGCTTAAGTAGAGTGTATCTTTAGAAAAACAGTCATGATCTGAGTCATGTCAATCAAGTCAATAGCCTCCTGATAGAGGATGCAAAAATGTAATTCATCTGTAATACCAGATATTCACAACTGAAACACAAAGGTTATTTCTACTTGATATGTGCTTGAATTTAACTTCAAGTCATTAGATGTTGCTATACATCTATCTGAAGATTCACTGTTGATAATCCCCTTATGTTTATGTAGGTATTTCAGAGTATCATCAGAGTGATCCTCTAACATTTGTTTTGGAAAGAAAACCAAAAACAATTCCTGCACCTGTTTTGATATAAAAATGCTTTTGTAATGCGGAGTTCATCTGAAACCAGCCACCTTATCTTCGGCCTTCTTGAGTTATGAATACTAGAACTAGGCACAACATTACTGTAGCAGCGCTCCTCCACCAAACACAGAGGTAATGCAACCTCTCAGTTCCCAGTCATACACTACCATTCACATACTGTGTTTTATCCCCTGCAGACAAACATGAAAATGAAAACCCATGGCCTCAATAACCCAACTTCTTTTACCATTTTCTTTCTTCCCAAGCAGACCACTCAGCCTCTGCCTTTCTGCAAGTAACATATGTTTCTTGATGTATGACCTTAAATAGAGTTGAAATAAAAAAATATTATCTATATTTATAATTCATCGTTCCCATCTTTTATGTCACCAATAGTAATTATTAGCACCAAATTCTTAGGGCTCTTTGTAAAGTGCTGAGGAAATTATTAATGTTAATGAATTTCCATGGGAACTTGTCATGCAGTGATGATTTCCCATTTCAATTTGCATCTAAGCCCTATGACTTAATAAAGTCTTCATCTGATTCACATATGACACATTAGTTTTTAATCAGTCTATCTTATTAATAATCACTGTGCCATGTGATCCCACATCATACAGCTTACATAAGCCTAGTTATATTCCATTAACATTTATTGATTCCACTAACCTTTATTCAGGCTGAAGACAGAAAGCTATAGACAGGTTGAATTACATTTACTAGCAATAAAGAATTTCACAAAGACCCATAGGCGAGCATCTAGTTTCCATCTCAGGGAACTCTTAGCCTGCTATGCCTGAGTCCAAGCCCAAGTCCAAATTTCAGTTCAACATTTTGATATTAGGACTCTGGTTGTCAAGCTGGATTCGTTTGCTTTTACCGAGCAAGGCATGGCTCTGCCATTCAGTGTCCAATCTACCAGTGTATTCATTTTCAACCACATTATCAATGTTTTCATATAAACCAATTTTCCAACTTCCAGTGGGTAGTTAGTATGGCTGAAGAAGCCTAGTGTAGTTTTACACAAAAGGTGTAACAAACAAGTAATATAACTGTATAAAATCTCCTGATGGGAAGGCTCAAAGTGGAGATTGTTGCCATGGGTTGGATTTATAGCCAGTCTATTGAGTCTTAAAAGTGTTTTGTTTCACTCTGCACCAAGTTTTGCTGAATTTATTGATGTTTCACCATAGTGATTTACTCTTCAGGCAGTGTCACTTCATGGAATAATACTTGGATAGTAAAAAAAAAATGCATCCAGTGAGATGTATAACAAGAGAAACTTGGGCAAATGCAGATTGCCTGTTTCTCATTTGGGCACTAAAGGATCACACAATTCAGCCTGGAAAACCACAACAGTAAACTTACCCACTTTTCTTTATCACAATATCATTGACCCAAATTGTATAAGGAGTTCTACTGAAATGAGGGAGGAATCACATTTAGTGGCAGGTTTTACACTGCATATTTGCACATGGCTGTTTTCCCAGCAGATATTGCTTGCCCTGTTTAAAGAATATTCAGCCAACAATGCCACAGCAGTGCAGGGCCAAACTGTCAGAAAGGTGTGACATTGCATTCCTCAGCATCACAGCAGGAGGTACCATTTGTGCAAGGAATCAAGGAGTAGCAGTTTGTCCTACATGGTTGGCCACTGTCCTTGCTGCCTGAGCATACTGGTTACCACCACAGGTTCATACTTTAAGGGACCATCCTAGCACAGAGTAGTCTTAGGCCTGTAAGAATTGAGAGGTGAATTTTCCCTCTCCCCTTCAAACTTCATGACATGTAAATCAGCCAGACGGTGGAGGCTGACCTTGTGTGCATATTTATTCAATCTTCTCTGTATCTTTTACTTCCCAAGCTCCTCCACCCTACCCCTGAGAATTCACTTTGCTAACAGGATTTATTAAAAAACTCAGGTGCCAAAGCTACTCAGCAATTTGGTCATCTTGCTGATGCACTTAAACTCTCAACACCACTAAAAGAAATACACAAAAAAAGGTATGATTTCAACATCTGCTCCCTTAGTCTGAAATAAATAAAATGCAGTAGACGAAGTCTAATGGGGGAGGAAAACAAAATCAAGATGAGGAACAGAGTAAGTAATGGAGAACTGAACTCCTTTCAGATGAATTACAGACCTTTGGAAAAGAGGAGGGAGACTGTAGTCACATAGATAACCCAGAAGAGCCAAGCTCCTCACCCAGGACTGGAAGTCTCTGTCACCTTGTCATGGTTTAACTGGAGCCAGCAGCTAAGTACCACACAGCTGCTCACTCTGCTTTCCTACCCCTAGTGGAATGGGGGCGAGAATCAGAAAAAGGTAACAAATATGGGTTAAGAATAGCTTAATAACTGAAATAAAGTAAAATAATAGTAGTAAACTAACAGCAAATAAAAAAGAGTTACAGAACCCAATAAATGGAAGTGATGCACAATACAAGTGCTTAGCACCCACTGATCAAAGCCCATTCCATCCCTGAACAGTGAACAGTGGTCCCTGGCCATCTCCCCCCAATTTATATACTGGGCTTGATGTGCTGTGGTATGGAATATTCCTTTGGCTAGTTCAGGTCAGGTGTCCTGTCTCTGCTTTCCTCCAGCTTCCCATGTCCCTCCTCACTGGCAGATCATTGTAAACTAAAAAAGTTCTTGCTTTAGGGTAAGCACTTCTTAGAATCAACTAAAACATCAGCACTTTATCAACATATTCTTATTTTAAATCCCCAACACAGCACTCTACCAGATACTAAAAAAAAACATTAACTCTATCCCAGTCAAAATCAGAATAACCTACCGATCATGCATGAGTGCAGATATCAGTAGAGATTAAGTATTAAGGAGAAGGAGAATTTTGTGTGATTTTTAAAGTTAAAAAATCATATTAGATTAACATTTTATGAGGAGAATCTAGTTTATCAGCCTAGTATATTATGGTTTACTCCTAATTTCTCAGTCACAATGATGCATCGAAAATCATGTGCTATACATACATTAAGAATATGACAATATGCTGAATTCAGGACAGTGCTAGTCAAAATATTCAGGTTGCCCACGGAAATGCTCAGGGCATTGGTGCTCAGATTGTGGCAAGAATTTACTCTGCAAGATCCTTGACAGGTCTTGCAAGGAGGCTGTTGGTGTCACCAGTCCCAGCTGCCTCCACAATCCCTCTCATCATGGTACTCCTGCAGAGCAGACCTGCTATGGGGGAACACGTGCCTGAGCTTTAGCTTTCCTGGTTTATGCATCCGCAATAACTGCAGATGTATAGCCACAATTAACATCCACATAGGCTCAGTGAGATGGTATTTGAACATGGAAAAGAGCAGCTTGTGGGGAGGAGGTCCAGGATTGATCCTGCCGTGACCTAATTCTGAAATTGCCCCAAGCAGAATAACAGTCCATTGTCCAAGGTCCTGAGGTAATGGCTAAATTATGGTTAAAACACCACACTCCTCCTCTGCAGGTACAAATGAATAGCCTCACAGTGTACTTCTAACAGTTTAGCATCCACAAATTTCACACGCACAGTTAAGAGTGCTGAAACGTGCTGGCCTCTCTCCACCTCTTGAAAAATGGTTACTGAGCACCTGAACATTACTTGGAGTATTAAGGCATGAAGGAAGAAAGAAATGTGGATGAAACTAGGTAAGTTTTGCAGTTGGAAATTAATTCTCCTTTTCAGTATTCTGGAAGGCTTGACAGCACCCTGTGAGCGCACACCTATTTAAGAGAAAGGCATCCTCAAGGATGGAAAAATACATCCAGTCCTCATCACACCTGCCCATGAGACCTGCCCAGACTCTCTAAAAACTGCTTATGTCCAGTGACTGTCCCCCTATGGCCGATCTTGGCAGCAGACAGTAAGGAAGGAGGAAAACGGCAGAGCCATTACTCCCAGCGTTCCATACAACCACAGTCCCAGCACGCTTTAACTGCAGAGACAGGGCTGACACAGGAACTCCTGGGGGACAAGGCACCAATGGAGACATGGCCAGCAAGCCCAGCCAATGCACTAGCTTGCAGGCAGCCCATAAAATCCCTGTGGGATAGTGTCTCCATGGCTAACAAAATACCCACCCTCTTGTCTCCATTAACGCCTTCCTTCACTGACCCATCCTCTGTCATCACTCATGGTGAAACCCCCTACAAGCTGTGATGCTACAGAAAGTCAGGGAAATGAATGGGGCAAAGTTTCACTGGGCAACAAAGAGGGTGCTGGCACTAGACGGGTTTCAGGCTCCTTTTATCAACATGGGAACTACTCTGAGCTCCTCCATCCTTCTTCCTTTGAATCTTGGCAGTCCCCTCTGTGTTGTCAGGCACAAGCAAACCCTGCATTAGTGTCTGCATGAGGGCCTTAAAACACGACAATTAGTTAGAGGAAAAACACTGAGAAATACTTGTTATGGATTTATTCAGTATAGCTTATACAAAATATGTAGTCATATTTTGAAATGCAAGATCAATGGCATCAATTTTTATATGCAACAGATTCATTTTCACACCAGAGTCATGAAGAAGCACAGTTTCTAAAGGCCAGAATATTTCATGCTGGGAGAGCACTGTACAGCTACCCCTAATTACATGCCATACAGACCACAGCAAGCCACATACAGTGATAGTCTGATTAAAGTGAACATTGTAGCACGTAAACCAAGTGCCTAAAACTGTAATATTGCCCAATCTAAACATGTGAAGAAAAGAAATGCAGAGAACAGATCTGACAAGTCCCTAAACGATGTTCCAGCTTCTCATGGCTTGAAATAATTTTCTCATGTTGGGACAGATATTTGCTATAAAGTGATTCTTATGTGAGGGCAAATTCACTATAACCTTTTCCACACACCTGCTCTGCAGTAAGTACATGTCTTAAAGAGAAACTTCCATGCTCTAGAAAGCTCACCAGCACACCAGCATTAACTGCAAATTTCCTTCACCTTCCTCATGCTTCTCCTCATTAGTCTCATCAGAGGTGCTAATTACATGTCTTACTTGTGCCCAAAAACCCAGGTTGCATTCTCTTGCAATGCCATTTTTCTCTCCTCAGCTGAGCTTTCACAGACAACTGAAGGAAGAGGGGATATATTTCATTCGTGGGGGTACATTTACATAGAGAGACAGACCCTTGTTTCTTTGCTCTTACTCCACCAAGTGAGGCACAAGCTGGTTTCATCCCAGAAGTCATATGGCTCTGTAAACCCAGTAATGTTCCAGGAAGAATCTACTATGTGGCCACTGCTGCACTGGGCCAGCCCAGGGTACAGCAAATCAGGCTCACATCTACAACTAACACATGGCCTGAGACGAAGCAGAAGTGATTTCCCTCCCTACCTACAAGGGACACTTGAGCTCATGTTCCACTGGTGTTTTGAAGCCCATTCTTCTGGTAGCACACAGTCTACCCCTTGCACCAGAGCCCACAAGGGATCATAGAAACATAGAATCATAGAATAGTTAGGGTTGGAAATGACCTTAAGGTCATCTACTTCCAATCCCCCTGCCATGGGCAGGGACAGCTCCCACTAAAATATGTCACCCATATGTCAACCAGGCCTTGAACACCACCAGCGATCGAGCATTCACAATTTCCCTGGGAAACACATTCCAGTGCCTCACCACTCTTACAGTAAAGATTTTCTTCCTCAGATCCAATCTAAACTTCCCCTATTTAAGTTTGAACCCATTACCCCTTGTCCTCTCCTTACAGTCCCTCATGAAGAGTCCCTCCCCAGCATCCCTGTACACCCCCTTCAGACACTGGAAGGCTGCTATGAGGTCTCCGCACAGCCTTCTTTTCTCGAGGCTGAACAGCCCCAACTCTCTCATCCTATCTTCAAACGGGAGGTGCTCCAGTCCCCTGATCATCCTCGTGGCACTCCTCTGCACTTGTTCCAACAGTTCCATGTCTTTTTTATGTTGAGTTCACCACAACTGCACACAATACTCCAGGTGAGGTCTCATGAGAACAGAGTACAGGGGCAGGATCACCTCCCTCATTCTGCTGGTCACACTCCTTTTGATGCAGACAAGGATATGGTTGGGTTTCTGGGCTGCAAGAGCACACTGCTGGCTCATGTTCATTTTCTCATCAACCAACACTCCCAAGTCCTTCTCCTCAGGGCTGCTCTAAATCTCATCTCTGCCCAGCCTGTAGCTCTACCTGCGATTGCTCCAACCCAGGCGGAGGACCTTGCACTTGTCATGGTCAAACTTCATGTGGTTGGCATCAGCCCACCTCACAAGTGTGAAGGTTCCCTCTGGATGGCACTCCTTCCCTCCAGCATATCAACCAAACGACACAGCTTGGTGTCATTAGCAAACTTGCTGAGGACACACTAAATCCCACTGTCCATGTCACCGGCAAAGATGTTGAATAAGACTGGTCCCAGTGCCAATCCCTAAGGGACACTACTCGTTACTGGTCTCCAGCTAGACATTGAGCCATTGTGCACGACTCCTTGTGTGTGGCCATCCAGCCAGTTCTTTATCCACCAAATGGTCCACCTATCAAATTGATGTCTCTCCAACTTAGAGACAAGGATGTCGTGAGACAGTGTCAGATGCTCTGCACAAGTCCAGGTAGATGGCATCAACTGCTCTACCCCTGTCCATCAGTCCCATAGCCCCATCCTAGAAGGCCACCAGATTGGTCAGGAAGGATTTCCCCTTAGTGAAGCCATGCTGGATGTCACCAACCACCTTTTTGTTTTTCATGTGCCTTTGCATGCCTTCCAGGAGAATCTGCTCCAAGATTTTGCCAGCCACAGAGGTGAGGCTGACTGGTCTGTAGTTCCCCAGCTCATCCTTTTTCCCCTTCTTGAAAATGGGGGTTTTATTTCCCTTTTCCCAGTCATTAGGAACTTCATCTGACTGCCCAGATTTTTCAAATATGATGGACAGCGGCTTAGCAACTTCATTTGTCAGCTCCTTCAGGACCCGTGGATGGATTTCATGAAGTCCCATGGACTTGTATATGTTCAGGTTCCAAAGATGCTCTCAAACCAGATCCTCTCCTGCAGTGGGCCCAGGGTCTTCATTCTCACTGCCCCTGTGTCTGCCTTCCAAGCCTTGGGTGGTATGGTTGGAACATTTTCCAGTGAGGATTGAGGCAAAGAAGTCATTAAGAACATCAGCTTTCTCCAAATCCAGGGTAGCCAATTCTCCTGATAGCATCTGAAGAAGACCCACATTGTCCCTAGCCTTTTATTTGCAATGTACCTACAGAATCCCTTACTTTTATCCTTAACATCCCTAGCCAAGTTTAATTCTAACTGGGCCTTAGCTTTCCTAACCTGGTCCCTAGCTTCCCAGACAACATCCCTGTATTCATCCCAGGCTGCCTGTCCTTGCTTCCACCTTTTATAAGCCTCTTTTTTCCTTCGAATTTTCCTCAGCAGCTCCTTGTCCATCCAAGGAGGTCTCCTGGCCCTCCTGCAGCGCTTCCTTCTAGTAGAGATGTATCACTCCTGAGCTTGCAGCAGGTGATTCTTGAATATCAACCAACAGTCTTGGGCTCCCCTGCCCTCTAGGGCCATATCCCATGGAAACTTACTAAGCAGGTTCCTGAAGAGGGCAAAGTCTGCTCTCTTGAAGTCCAGGGCAGTGCGTTTGCTGCACGCCCTTCTCACTGTCCTGAGGATCTCGAATTCGACCATTTCATGATTACTCCAGTCAAGGCTACCCTGGAGCGTCACATTTCCAACCAGCACTTTCCTGTTGGTGAGGACGAGGTCAAGCATGGCACCTCTCCTTGTCAGCTCTTCTATTACTTGCAGAAGGAAGTTTTCTTCCACACAATTGAGAAACTTCCTGGATTGCTTGTGCTGGGCCATACCATCCCTCCAACAGATATCAGGGTGGTTGAAGTCCCCTATGAGAACAAGGGCTTGCAAAAGGGAGGCTATTCCTATCTGTCTATAGAATGCTTCATCCAACAAGTCCTCTTGGTCAGGCGGTCTGTACCAGATCCCCACAGTAATGTCTCCCACCACTGTTCTCCCTTTAATCCTGACTCACAAACTGTCAGTTGACTGCTCACGTGTCCCCAGAGAGAGTTCCGTACTCTCCAGCCTATCCCTAACATAAACAGCAACTCTCCCTCCCCCCTACCTGGACTGTCTTTCCTAAAGAGCCTGTAACCTTCCATTCCAACATACCAGTCATAGGAGCCACCCCACCATATCTCTGTGATACTTAGGATATCACACCCCTGTAGACGTGCACACATCTCCAATTCCTCTTGTTTTTTCACCATGCTACGGGCGTTTGTATAAAGGCACCTGAGCCAAGCTCCAGCTGAAGCCGGCTCATTGGCTGGAGCAGCTGGAGTGTCTCTATGCTGCTCCGAACGTTTATTATAGGTGCTGGCAAGTGACTGGGTGTGCTGGGATGGAATGATGCCCCCCTCCTCAAACACATTTAAAGCATCCTTGACCAGTCTGGCAAGTCTCCTACCAAATCCCCTCTTCCCTTTCTTTGTCAGACCAGCTCCACCAGCCCCCAGTAGACCTGGCCTACTAAATTGAGTCCCATGTTCTAAGTATCCAAACCCCTGACTATAGCGCCACCCTTCTAACCATTTATTAACCTTGTCAATCCTCCTAGCCTTTTTAAGGTCCTGCCCTGTATCCTGGGGAACTGACAAAAAGACAGTCTGTGCTCCAGAGCCCCTAATCACCTCTCCCAGAGCTCTGTAATCCTTCTCTATGTTCTCCGGGCTACTGCTATCTATATCAGTAGCACCCACATGGATCACTAGAAATGGATGATAGTCAGCGGGACACACTAGAGCAGGCAGCTTCTCCGCAACATCCCTAATCCGAGCCCCTGGTAGGCAATACAACTCCCTCGAGACCGGCTCTTGCTGACAGGCGGGTGCCTCTGTTCCTTTCAGACTAGAGTCCCCTACTACTATGGCCCGCTGCTTTTTCCTGGCAGCACCAGTAGTGATCTTCTTTACCAGTGCATCAGCTGGTTGCTCATGGTGTGGTTCCTGGTGTGAGTATGTTTCCTCATCAGCCCCCTGTAGGACAGCAAAGTGGTTCTGGGTAGGAACAACAGATTTAGGAGGAAGCCCCTTGCTTTTCATTGTCCTCTTCCTCCTCTTTTTGTTGTTTTTTCCTTTCACCGTTTCCCAGCTTCCTGGGTTAGCAGCCTCTTTACCTGCATGAGTGACAGGAGCTGTTTGAGGCCCCTGCACAGGCAGGTCCTGGGGCAAGCAGCACTGTTTCCCGGCAGTTTCTCTCACACCTTTCAGCCCAGTGACAGTGTCCCACAGCTCAGCCATCTGCTGCAGGAGGACCTCCACCAGTGAGCACGGAGTGCAGCCCTGCCCATTGCTCACTCTGCTCTCAGGAGAGCAGTGCAGGTGCTCTCTACAATTCGAGCTCTGCATCGCAGCCTCCCCTCTCATCAGCTCTGTCTGAGTGCCTACACTGCCCACCGTCGGGGCAGCCAGAGCAGAGCTCGCTGGCCGGACCCTGGTCATACGGCGAGTGGTCACCATCCCGCTCGCCTGCCCGCGCGAACTGCCTCGAACTCGCCCTGTTCGTCACACCCCTGGTGGCTCGTGCTCCCTCGGGCAGGTTTTTACCCACTCAGGTCTGGTGCCACTCCTCCTGGAGCCACCCCCTGTGAGTCCTCTCCTCGCATCCGCTGAGCTGCCAGCTCCGGGGAGAGCCCCATCGAGGACCCGAGGCTCTCTCAACGCCTGTTGCTGCTGTGAGTTGAAGCTCCTGGAGGCCGGGCCTTCCCCCGATCAGGCGCTGCAGTCATTGTCATATTCATTTGCCCATTCCAATACACTCTAGGATAACTTCCCACCACAGGGGAACATGGAAGATACATTACCTCTGCAGCAAGCTGATTTCTTTCGCTTTTGCATGAAGTGTGCGAGGTGATGGGGCAATTAGCTCATGCTAAGGACACCGCACTTCAAGCTGAGACAATCTGGCAGTGTGGCCTGGATGCTCCAGCGCTTATGGAAATCTTCTGAAAACTTTCTACTTTTCTGAATTTATTCTTCTCATCATAATCAGAGTCATTTTATCCTCTCCTTATCCCTGTCCCTGCACCTAAAGCAGCTCCTTCCCTCCAACTTCCAAGAGTTCCCCTCTCCAAGTTATATTTTATCAAGGGAGTCTCAGTTTTGGCACATACTGTTCTGGGCTCAGCTGGCTGATGTCTTCCCATCCCATGCATTCCTCAGGTCAAAGGTATACCCCAAAATGTACTCCCTCCCTCTAACCCAAGGGAAGCAATGGAAATTGTCAGACTTGAGGACAGCAGCTGGATCAGGAAAGATGGCCAAAACTGTAGAGTCCACATGATTAATTTCAGGGAGGTACTTATTGAAATAATGTTAGCTTTAAAAAACAAAAAGGGGGGGGGGGGGAGTTCAAAATCTGGGCTGAGGTTCATGGCAGTTGCTATTTTTACCGAGGTAGCTTGACCATCCCTGGTGGATTTGTGTTATCACAGTCATTCCTACGCTGGCAACTGTCTGCAATGTCAGAAGCACTGAAGTATGATTTCACTACAGCACTAAGGGGAGAATCTGGATCATGAAGGAGCAAGCTCTGACCAGAACACGAGTAGTTTAAGAACTCACAAATACAGTTTGGGTGAAGTAATTTCTTTTTCCTGAAATGCTCCTTCTCCCCACTTTCAGTATGACATCCCAGAGCCTCCTCTTCTGTGCCTTCAGGCTCCAGCCTTGGGAAGAGGGGGCTGAGGAAAAGCAAAACAGGTAACAGAGAGGGAATGACTTTCACTCTTCAGACAGTAATATTTTTGTTTTAATGAGTGAAAGAATGTCATAAAAAGCAACCCCTATATATAAGAGATTTCTGCTGCAGAGCCTTACCTATTGCAGTCTTTTTATTTCCTGAGAAGAATATAACAAGCCTTCCATAAATGAATATATGCTTAAGAAACATGGATGAAAGCAGTATAAGGTAACAGAAAACTTACAGAAAATGTATGTCTCCTGCAATCAGTTTTCCATGAAAGAGGATCTCCTGAGGCAGCAGAAGCAAAACTGAAAGACTTTGGTATTGCTGGAAATAGGGATTTTATTTCGGCGTTCAAGAAATTGGTTTGCACTAAAAGCAACAAAACTTCTATGAAACCTGATGATGATGATGCATAAATTATCTGTGCCCTACAGACCATTTGAAAAACAAAACCTGACTTCTCTTGTTTGATTTCACTTTTTCTGGTGCTGCAAACACAAGTGTCAACTTACATGAAGCGGAAAAGGTGTTTAGTGGTCAGGAAACATGTTCTTTCTAGTGCATAGGGAATGCAACTCTCAGGCAGAAATTGCCCATCAAAATGAAAAAAAAAAGCCTGTATGATTTATCATTCTGATTTACAAACATGACAACTGTTACCCTTTGTAAAAGGACCACTATTACATCATTGCAGAAACCTATAAACACCAAAACAAAAAAGCAAGGGTTTACTATCTTGCAATAGCAAAGTTAATTAAAGAGTGGGTTGACAGATGCCTGTGGAAGTCCCTGAGCCCTTTGGTTCCTAAAAAAGCCTTACATACTGGTTTCTCTTTCTGAAAAGATTTAGGAAGCTGCTGTGCTCACATTAAGTCTGTGTGACCTTCTTACCATGGCTCAGTCCCTCTAGAACTGACACTGTTGTGCATCGTGACGCAAACTAACACTAAAACACGGACTGCATCCATAGTGCTTATCACATAAATGACAGGCACATCATACTGCAGCTACAATATGCCTGAGGTGCAGCTTGCAACAGTGAGAAGTATTGAGAACAAACCTTTGCACCAGGGCCTCCTCAAGCACAGTACAGCTTAATCTAAAAGGTGGCAGGGATGTCGCTCTAAACTAATGCAAACTGCAAAATTCAGGAAGTCCTACTGTGAGGAGCCAAGCAGCTCAAGGACTTCCACAGGCATCTGTCAGAAATACTCAAGAGAAGGAGCCTCGGGTCAGAGGGCTGAAGCAGATTAACTCTCTCCTAGCTCTATTTTTCCACCATTATTCTTCACTAGAACCCAGGGATATTCTTCACCAGCACTAAACGGAGTCATGTACGTATGCAGAGTGGCTACTTATAAAAAAAGTGTTCCAAGAAACCTTGTGTTAACATCTTTAGGATTATGAAACAGTAATATAAAAGACAAATGTATACTTTAAAAGTTATACATGCTGTCAGCATCTTGAGGTCCTGAAGAATTTTATCATGAAATAATGAAACATGGAGATATATGACGGTACAAAGAACAGCTTTGATTTCTTGACAGTTACCATTCACCGTCTAAAGGTATGTAACACAATCACGAACAGAGCAGTAAAACAGATACCATGTGCTGCATGTTTTCTCTTCGTTGTTTTTCACAGATTTCTTCTGAACTAACAGCAAATGTAACTTGACAGAGTCATATGTCTCCAACATTCTGCAAAAAGCAAAGCACTTTCATAGATGAAGTAGAAATAGACTGGATGAAGTCTCCTGGAAAAAAAATCTGGGAGACCTAATGTGAAACTTCAGGCCCAGAATGAGCCCAGTCACTTCACTGAGACATATTCCATCTCATGGCTTTGTGTAAGTGGTCTGAGTAGAAAAGTATGCTGATATATCAAACAAGTCTTAGTGTCAGTGAGGGATGGAAGGAACTGTTTTTTTAATATTGATCACATTTGCCTTACATTAACAGTAGTCACTCATCAAATCCAGCTAATATTATTTGGGAACATGTCAGAGCTACGATAACAATACAAATATTTAGGCTGCATTGGGAATACACTAAACACACAATAAACTATTCCGAGTACAAAAACAATGTGGGCAGTTTTCTGGCTGAATCAAAACTAGCAAGAAAATAAGGAATTGAACAACAATAACCAAAAGCAGCAGCAAATCTGGTTTCAAAGCTGCACGGCAAATATGTTAACAATGTAAAATCATTGGGTCCATCAACCCATCCACTCCTCTCTTAATGTTTTCCTGTCACATAATGGTTAATTCTCACAAAACTACAAGAGTCATCTACAAAACTCAGTTACAAAGCCATTCCCACTGAAGCGCACAAATACAGCCTGACTTGCAAACAGCAAGGGAGGCTAATAACAGGGTAACAGAGAAAGTGCAAAAAGCTCTGATCTCTTATGAGCTGCTGAGTCTTTTTATTCAAATTATACTTCATATATATGAGACAGGAAGAACGTAGGTGGTTTCTTTGACCCTGGCTGATCCGAGGACCCAGGTGTTTCTGATAACTGCAGAATCCTTTTGTCCTCATAACATTTCATCTCTCTTGCTTCAATATCTGGATTCTCACTAAACATTTGCCTTGAAATCTGTCCCAAGGGTGTAGAGTAGTACAATCCCTCAAGACAGCAGCTGTAAGGTAGTGCGCAGAGGGTTAGCTCTATTACAACTCCCCCAACTCTGCTGTCCTTTGTCCTCCTCAAGAGAAGTCAAATTGTACTGGTTTCTTGAGAGGCTCTCCATTAGCCTTTCCTTAATAACTTAGGCCATGGGGAGGTAAACGAAGTTTCTCACTGCCATGCCAACAGAAATCAGAACAGCAGAGCTCTCTTTAAGGAGAGAACTTGTTTGTTTTTTTTTTTTTTTTTAAAAGAATATCCCAAAGACTCTTAAAAGGTGAAGAGAAAGAACAGATTAAAATCAGACTGCATTGCTATGCTGGCTCTCAAGATGAAGCCACTAATGGTTGTACCTGTAGAAGAGAAAGGAGAAGAAAAAGGCTGGTTATACTTTACAAAAAAAGGAAATGTAATAAAAGGCACACCCACAAAAGTCTGAAAAACAAAAAGCCTGCAAATCCTCATTTCTTTTGGTGAGCACTTAGTCAAAGATAATCACGGCACTTTGACTGACTCTTCCCTGCACACTGCCTTTGTTATCTCCTCCTGCATTTGGAAAGGTTTTTTTCCTCCCTTTCTCAGCAGCTGTTGCTACAGGCAAAATTAGCATCTTCTTCACCATTTGCAGGAAATTACAGTGCTAGACATCACTCCATTCACAAATTGTGGCTCCACAACGACTACAATGATGTGAAGCCTAAGCAGCCCAACTGGTTTTAATTTACATCAGGTAACTGGATTTGCACTTGTGCCAATGGGAACAGTACCTGGCCCAGAGAGCCAAGCCATAAACAGGTGGGAAGGAGTTTGGAGAGAGTTCATCACCAGGGATATGAGAAATGTGCACATGAAAACACTTTAGTCAGCAATCAGTCACCTCCAATTTTTATTTTTTTCCTAACCACAAGGGGTTTATCCAAGAGCCCTGTAGACTTTAATCTGGGTACATTACGCAACCCCGTCTACCCCAGCATTAAAAGGCAGGTGTATTCAGAGACGCACACTCAGTGATCATTCGCAATCTCTGAATCACGAGGATGTTTCTGCTGGCTCCTTGCTCTGCCACCTGTACACTCAGAGTTAAGTCAGAGAACAGACCCATCGGCCGATCGTATGAGCTCAGAAAATCAAAGCAAGGCAGACGATGGCGTGGGAGGCTGAGCATGAATTGTTGCAAGGCTCTGACTAACGCTCCGGCAGGGAAGCGCGCAGGAAGCTGTGCAGAGCCAGGAAGGACACTGCCCCGGTGCTTCCTTTCTGCCACTTCAAAAATATCGACTAACAGACCTCTTTAAAAAAAAAAAAAAAAAAGAGCTTTGGACAGACCCTGACGTTAGCTCTTGGCCTTTGCCTCATATTATCTTACCGAAAAATAGAAGGAAAGTACTGCAAGTAGTTAATAGCTTCTTTTAGACAGGATGCTGAGGATAGTGATTACCAGGCACTCTAGAAAAAGACTTTGAAACATGCAAGCTGTGTATTCACAGTCTGGGCATGAATTCAGTTTGTACAAGTTCTTATTTCAGTGTTTTCTTTTACTTACTCCCTTCCTAGCCCCTCTTGATGTACTCCCTCTCCACATATTGTTTCAAAAGAGAACGTCAAGCAACAAAACAAATGCTTCGTACTTGTTATACTGTATGCAGCCACTTCTATTGCTTTTACTTGAGGAGTTCACTGAGTTGAAGCCACTCTGAGATTTAGGTTTGAGATGAGCCACCTAATCAATATGAGACCTTGAACAAGATACTTAATCTCCTCGTACTTCAATTACTCATGTCATAAAATGGGGTAAAAAGCAGAACCCCAAAGAAATGCATAGGCTTCTTTAAAAATGAGGCTATCATCCACAAATAACACACATAGAGGCATACACAGAAAAGGGTCTTGTACTTTCTCACCTTGTTTTGGTAGCTGCTTTGCAGAAATGCTGTACCATTTCACACCTGTCTTAGTAGCATCAGAACATTGAATTTACACACAAAGGCATATCTGATTCAAAGCTGAAAAGCAGCCCTGATAAAGTTCACCTTTATGCAAAGTGCCACTATAAGCCTTACTGAGCACTCAGCATAAGCTATTGCAAGCAGGACTTAAAGTAGCAGTAAGCTTGAACTTAAGAAATGGCAGCTCTGTAATTGCTCCTTGTTTTAAAATTGATAGGTTTGACCTTTTACATTTATCACCTTCTGTGGTCATCAATCAGTTGTCAGGTGAAAGCTGAAGTTGTAACATGCTATGTCATTTCACTATTCATTTTTAGTTAAAATTCTAATCTTGCACTTTCTTTGATATTACTTACTGACAGTGAGTGAAATGGTCCCCAGGAGCTTGATAATCCATGCCTAGCAAACCAAGTGCCAGGCGTTCATTGTTCAATTAATTAACAAAAGTGAACACCAAATTATATCATCTTTTAACGCTGTAAAGGGATTTCACTCCTACCTACCAGCTACCTCCAGAAAAAAGCTTTAGGATTTATGAACACTATTCAGCCACTGTATTCCCTGCAAAATTTCAGACAGAAAACCTCAAAATCCACCTTCATAAATTCTTGAATCACAGACTCTTTGATCAGTGTCAACTGTACCGTTCAAGGATTTTTGTAAATCCTGAGTGCCTTGGGAAATGCAATGTACATGTAGTGAAAAGGCTACCTAATGGCCATATGGAATGTAGTTTACTCTTGCCCACTTGCAAGTAACATAGAAATGCCTGTATGAAATACCTCTGGGGGCCTGGTGTGAGACAGATGAAAATTCAGGAAATGGGCAGAGAAGGGAACAGAGGAGAAGCTTTGAATGCTGAACTGCCATTCATATCAGCAGGATGTTGAGTCAAAAATGAGGACAGAAATGGATTATCACCTTTCAAAAAGAGCAAAGCCTCTGACATGATTTAAGAGTTGCATCATAGGTACGGTCATACCTAAACTGATGTGTGCTGCTCTATCTGCAGGGCTGCACACATTATCAAATTAAGCAAACTTTAGGAACTTTAATAATATACAAAGCCCCAATGCATGACCTTTGTATCCATTTCTGAAGCAAAAGCTATCTAAAGGAATGAACTTGAAAAATGTTTAATGTAGATTGACCAGGTCTGAGTGTAATTAAGTTTGTGAATAGAGAACAAAATGCAAAATTTTATTAACTAACTGTGGAAGGGATGTCAGGTCCTTAACTGCCCAGCAAGTTCGTGAAGACAAAGGAGATCAGTTTACAAGGGTTAAGTAAACATAATATTTTATATTACAGTTCCAGTGAATCCAATTTCAACAAGACTGTGTAAGAGCCAAAAAATTGGTTTACCAGATTAAACATTTTTATGAACATTAAAACCCATTACATTGCTCTGAAGTATAGCTACTGAACAGCCAGAACCACATAAAGAAACCATTTGTTTCTAAGCCTTATGGGTGACTTGCTTCTAGCCTCCTTGCTATTCATGTCTGGTGGGTTCCCTGTATTTATTTTTACACGCCTACATGTTGTGTCTTTTGTATTCCTTTAAGTTTCCAAGGCCATGTAAAAACAAAATGCATTCCTCAGTGGGTCAGCATAGGAATAGCCACACCAGACATTAACGTAATAACTTGATGCTTACTGCAAATCTGAGAAAAGTAACCAGCTGTTGTGAAACACAAATTTCTGGTAAGGGAAGGAGGCAGTACATGAACACAGTGCTCTAAAAAGTGCTGGTTTAGCAGTAATTGACCTTAAGGTCCTTTATTTATCTATAGAACAGACATGCATTTATAGCCTCCTCATTCTATTTAACAAACCACTAGCTCTGACCAGGCTGCAAACGAACCTGCCAATTAGCACTAATTATGATAGCAATATTTCATTCAGATTAACAAGTCTGAACTCCCTTGGAGAGGAAAAGTCCTTTTAAGCATTTTTCAGAAGATCCACAGCATCCTAAAGAACTAGACCACAGATATTGTGTGTATCTAATGGTGATAGCTCACCATTTGAGGGAAAATAAGCACTAGATAATGGAGATACTGTTATACAGCATGACACAAACACAGTGGATCCTGTGTGCCTCCCATAGATTGCCCTACAGTTCCCCCATCAAACCACAACTACCTCTGCATAACACCACTCGTTACGAGACGCAAAATCCAAACAGCCCTCATCTTGCAATTGATCAGTGCTTTTCTGCACAGCTTCTGCTGTTACAAGCATTATCAGTTGTCTTGGTTTTACTTGGGTCATGTCTGCATTATGGCCAGCACAAAATAGCTGAGGCAAGCCACTCACTCTGGTGAGAACCCACAGGCCAAAGGCTGCCCTGACATATGTATGCACCAGGGTCGAGCCATTGAACACCATGTCAAGGAAAAAAATTGACCTTGGGCAGTCAAAGCTATAGATTTTTATGGCTGAATTACAGGGTAGATAAAACCTTAACGCACCTTATGAGCAACGCATAATAGTCCAGGCCTAAGGCTACTGGGTGAAGAAAATCAAAGAAACAAAAGTGCATTATACTGCATGCTGAGCTACACTGGCTCAGGTTCTACTGCCCCAGCAGCAGCTCCAAACGTGGCGGTCCAAGGCCACACCTTGTCAAGTGCAGGGATCTGGCTCTGTGAGAGAAAATCCATGTCACCACCACCAGCTCCACACAGCAGGAAGGAGACGTATTTTATTACACCTGAAACACAATGCTTGGCTTCTCAGGATGTGTAAGTAACACATTTGTCAGGTGAGCCAAAAGGGATCCTCCCCTTAGGAACGCCAGCAGAAATGAATGTCAGGCTTGTCTCGTCCAGGACTCACTCTTGCAGCTCTTATGCTGAAAGGAAACATTGTGGGAAGTGAATTAATGCACTGGCATCTGTATTAGCTACATTAAAAGCACCCAGACCATGGTCAGGATTGCAGAGACCATGTCTCCAAAAGGGAAATGCATTGTTTTGTTTTGTGATGAGCTATGGCTCTTCCTTGCTCTCCTCAAGGTTGGTGATGGGCAGGCTGCCTACCTGCATAACAAGAGAAGGGTTTGGAAAGGGTCCAAAATCCAAAGAGGAGCTAGGGAGTCACCCAGTGACTTAAGATCTGGTTTGACCAGGAAAAGTGCAGCCTTCCCAGTAAAGATGATGATGAGTTGCAATAAGAGTGGGTGGGTAGGGTGGGGCGAGAGAAGGCTTGAGAGAATTGAGCCCAAATGACTCCTACACTCCAGAGAGCTGGAGACTGGGAGCCATCCTTGCTGGAAAGCAGTGTGCCAGGGTGTGTGAGCAGCAGAGAAAGACATTATTCCTCATAGAGCGGGGTGGGAGCTGCAGAATTTGGATTCGAGTTTGCAATACCACCAAGTACAGAGCGTGTATGTCTCTGAGTATGTGGACCTAACTGGCCCATCTTCATTTCCTAAGAATCGTAAAGGCAATCTTTTAGCAGCATAGAACTTAGAACATGATTTGGAAAGCCTGTGTTGCTGCAGGAGGCAAACAGGCAAGCCTTAGCCTTCATGGAATAAAAGCTGTTTTGGCAAGGGCAGTAATTAATGAGCCAGGAGTCATTTAAGGTGGGCATAAATGTTTGCATCTCAGAAACATTTGCCACCTTCTCCACGCTCCCCTTGTCTCAGTCTGTTTTTCCCCTCCTCTGCAGCCTTCTCTCTCACGCGCTCTTGCTCTCTCCCCTGCTCTCCCTGCCTGCCTGCCTATCATCTTGCTCTAATTGTTTCCAGATTTGTGTGGGAGGTCAGGGCCCGGGAGTGCTGCTTCATGCCAAGTTTATAAACAGAGCAGTGTTTCCAGATGGCCACTGGCTCCAGCCTGGCTAGCAGGTTGATTGGGACCAGAATAACAACAGGTGGAGAACAGACAATGAATTCCTTGACACTTATTTTACTCCCTCTGCTTTTCCCCCCATTCCCTCCTCCTTGCAGCCACCACGGCTACCACCAGCAGACCTTAGAGCTCTTGAATCAGAGCAGGGAGTCGGGACACGGGGGAGAGAGAGAGGAGGAGGAGGAATGATGAAAGAAAGTGCAAGTGACTTCCTTGACCGAAGAAATGGCAGGGCAGGAAAGGAGACACATGCTGCTACTTCCCTGCTAGCCAGTACTGCTGCTGTTAATTAAGGTGTCCTTCAAACCTTCATGGAAGACACCCTAGGAGAATAAATAAGATTTCTCAGACAAATGGGCAGAATGATAAGATTGGTTTAACAATGCTCCTTAGGCAACTGCATGTTGCAGTTCTTGGCATAGCAGCCTGAGCCACCAAGCTCACTGGCAGCGATGACACATCTGCAGTCACAGGGAGCTCTGTACTCTATTTTCCCAGACAGAACTAGTCTTCCTTCAGTCTCCAGTTTGCTACCCCTTCCCACCCCCACCCCCCCATCCCAGGCTCCTGCCCTTCCTGGTCTCCTTTGCCTCCTCTAAGCTGATGTTTTCTTCCCACTCCTCACACCAAATTCTCACTCTCCTCATCAGAAGTTATTTATAGAAATGACAGTGGCAGGGAAAAGAGGTTCTGTAAAGTAATAGCAGAGGTGCTTTTTTGTTGTTTCTTGCTCTTCCCAGTGCTTTTGGGGAAAAGTGCGTTGCTTGGATGACTGGGTTTAAAGCATATCAAAAGGCTGCCACAGGTGACACAAACGCAGATGACTGCAGTTTGGGCCTACAGTAACATGAAGGCACACTTCAAGTGCATATACAGAGTTTAGGCAGCCTCTACTACCATATTCCTACTTGAAATTCCCAAAAAGAAGGTAGATCCAAGAGGCAAATGGAAGAGACAGGGTCAGAGGAGTAAAGATAAACTATAAATGTCTAGGCTGCTTCAAGCATTGGTAAAATATCTATGGAAGCATGAACCCATAAGGAGGAATTTCCTGCAGCACATTCTGGTTCTGGCAGCTCTGACTGCCACCTTCCCAGTCCCAAAAGAGGCCACCAGAAAGTATGACCTGGATGCGTTCCCAGCTGTATGCTGGGGTTCCAGTGCTGCTCCTCCTCCTCACTGAATGCTGGAGGGATCCATACACCTGGGAGCCCAACTTCAGAAGGAAGAGATTGGGAAAAGGGAGCGAAAGGGGTACTAATGAGGGGAAATGGGGAGAGACAGTCAGTCTTCCAGATTAATTCATTATAGGTTACTGAACTGCAAATGTTCCTATTATTTCCCTTTGTGGCCAAGTTCTGCAATCCTTAGGGTAAGATGGCAGAACCGTTAAGAAGCAAAACTGTAAATGATCAAAAACCATTATAATCTCAAGTGAATTAATGAATAATGAGACTAAATTATTAAAACTGCTGGATATGACTCACCAGGATAGGCTCAACAAACTTGCTATACACAAGAGAAAGAAAAAAGGCTAACATTTTCTCTCCATTTCCCACTTAAGCTTACACTCTCCAGATGGCTAAATTTAAACTAGGATGAATATCCTAGAAATAAACCCATGGAGAAGTATTAAGACTGCAAAATTAGAAGCTGCTGTCTTAAAAAAAAAAAAAAGAAAAAGAAAAATCCCTTAAAAGTTCAATGGCTCCCTTAAACAGAATGTTATCCAAAGTTGGTAATTAACCCAAGACTCCAAAGCTAATTGTTTATTTTCTTTCTCTTTGCTGCACTCTTCACACATAAATAGAGAAACTCAAAAGGCAGTGAAATGGCATACAGTCTCCTCTGTTCAAATAAAGTGATTAGTAAACTGACTGAATTGCTCACATGGGTAAAGCAGACAGGATTTGCCACATTCATTATTAATAGCATATTTTCTTATTTGTAACCTTAGATTCAGATTCTTAATGGTTGACATGTACTCTTGAATTGTCTATAAAATACCCCAAAAAAAACCCCTTTTTGGCACAAGTGTCTGTGTGAAGGTGAACTGAAATTTAATAGCACTACAGTTTGCTGCTACTCGGAAAGCTCTTATATAAATGGTGTGTGAAAAGCAAGCATGATTTAAAAAGCATTTGCTAATATTTGCAATGCAAAAGACTTCAGATTCTTGCATATGAATACCTGGAAGCAGATTTGGAAGCATTTAGGGGTTTTCACGAATGTCAGCAAATTGTTAACAGGTTTTTATTTTCCTGGAGAAATTTCATGATTGGTCTTAGCTGTCAAATTTTATACTGTATAAGTCCTACATCTACAAATAAACACAAAAACATATTAAGCCAGTTAAAAAATCTTTGCACTTCCAAAGCTTCTTATATCTCATGATCTCAAAATACTTTAAGCAAATATTGTGCCTAATCCTAAGGATTGGTTTAAACGAGGTCACTCAGCACCTCTTAAGTAGATGCTTAGGCTATTTTTCCAGAGTGAACATATAAGATAGATCGTTTTATGGCAGCAGGGTAAGCTTCAACAGTTTGGAGATTCTCACAATTTCAGACTGTAAATTCTCTGGGGCAAAGAATGGTTTTGACCATATGCTTAGGCGTACAGTCCTGTTTTTCCTGGGAATTCTGTTCATGGCTGAGATGCAGATAGATTAACAAAGAAAGAGAATAGGAAGTGCCAAGACAAGATGCTCACCAAGGCAGGATTTGGGTTACATCAAAAATGATGACTCTTATTTTCATATGGCATTCAAAATTCTACTCATGCACAAAACATTCAGTTATTTGTGGAGCATTTTTGGGAGTGTAGACCAGTCATTTTTCATGTGCCACTAATAGTACTGCTTTTGCCACAAGGCTACTTTTTGCATAATTCAGAAACACTAAGCTGTACCTTTCCTTGTCAGTGCTCTTGTGTTCTACAGAAATCTATGTACCAAGTTTTTCAAAAAGGAATTCAGTTCAGTGCTTGGTTCATAGCTGTTTCTGCTGAACAGATTATCCAACTCTGATGTATCAAATCCAGGATAAGCAAACTCAGGAGTTGACTGTGTACCAAACTCTAAATTTCTGTAGTGAAGGTATTAAACTGATGCCGAGCTAGGGATACTTATCTGCAATCATGGTTTCTCTTTCAGCAGCTCATCATTAATTGTAACTACTAGAGCCACTTCTCTCAACAATTCACTTCTCTCTATGGCAAATGATATTTGTATTTTAAACCAACAAAGAACAGGTTTCAATAGGTGGAAACCTGAATAATAGGCAGGCCTCAGAATTATTAGCCCAAGTGATTCTTTTAAGGTGAAGAGTTTGTTTGCATAATGCTGATTTGCAGTGTTGATGTTCACATGAATACAGCACTGTAAGTAGATGTTCTTGTTCTGGATGTGACTCCTTGCACATTTTCACACTCTAGGCAGCACAGTGGGAAATGCCACAGAGTCTGGCTTCAGCCACTGGCTCAGATATCAAGTTAAGCTTGAAAGGTCAAGTTCTGGGAGTCCATACTACAGGAGCTTTATATGTAAATGTAAGCAGGAGGATTCATTTCGCTTCACTTCTTAAAGTTAAGCATCTGCTGGAAGATGCTTAGATTACAGACACTTCTTCTATGATAAGCAGAGACAGACATCTCCACAGGCATCTTCAGTGGAAGGATCTCTCACTTGTACACAGCTGACTGTAGAAGGACTTCAGAAAACTAAGACAGCTAGACACATAACTTCTTTTACATGCTGAAATACATTCCGCTCCAAGTATGGCAACAGCTTTTTAGACTTTGCCAAAGGTTAAGCTCTTCACACAGACATAGCTTTTGAGACCTACTGGTGCAACAGCATTTTCAAATGGGAATGCTTCTGAGCATTCCCACTGTAGATAAATGCTTCCTGAAATGTAGCTTATTTAGAAGTGAAGTGCATACCTGAGCTAATGCTCCTGAAAAAAAAAAAAATCAGCTAAGCTTCTCCTCACATAGCTTTTGAAACACCTAAAACCAGAAGTCATTTTTCCCTTTAAGAAGCTGGCAGGGTAGTGAAAAGACTTGTGTGGAGAAGGTGAGAAATACCATTTCCAAATGCTGAGAAACCCAAGTAAACTGTCCACAGTGACAACCTGTATTCCGTGACTGTGGATTATTTACTATGCTAGTCTCAAATGCTACTCTAAACCATTGAAGGTGGAAGAACACATGCATATTGTTCATAAATGTTCTCCTAAATATTTCATTAAGTTGAAACTCATGTTTGTACAGTTGAAGAATTCACTCACAAGTATTCAAGTAGTTGGGTGCACTCTCCTGAGGGTTCTAAGACAGTGACTTATGGCCCTCTAAGGGGACCACTGCAAGGCCTCTGAACATTTCAACATATACAGACCCCTCATAAAAGCCTTTTTTCAGGAAGCACCTTGCAAATTCAAATAAACACACATGAGCATGAGATAGCCGGATTGGGTAAGTTAGGTTCATTTACTGGTGCACAGTGGCTGATACTCTGAAGAGCAAGCTACAGCTCTGGGCATTAAAACAAAGGATTTCTGAATTTCTGTTAGCCATAGTCCAAATTCTCTGGGCAAAGAGGCACAACACAGTCTCAGTGGGATACCACAGTCCATCCCAGGTGGTCTGAAAGCCACTCAGTAGGTATAGCAGGTCTCAGAGGTAAGTCTAGCACATACCCCGATTTGTACGTTTTGCAATGTGCATAAATACTATAAGCAATTTCACTGCAAGGAATCCTGCTAATGAATACAGAAGTAATTAATAATGTAAGTTCTTCTGCTATGTTTTCTGTATAGGAGTTCAGTCAAGTCACCTCAGACTGTTTTTCCTTGCTACCATAAAGATAGGAGGGCAAACATAGCAAATATGCTTGACCAAAAGAGAGAACATCTTAAATGAAATTCATGTAATGGCATAAGGTGCTCCTTCATAGCAAAAAGCAGGAGAGACATTATAATTATGACCACTGAACATCAGATGTAGCAAGTACACTTAGAAAAAAAGGTGGTAGTGAACTTTGGATTGAAGGGGAACTAACTGGTGAAACTTAGATAAAGCTTTTGCTCCATAGAAATTTATTGATTACAAGGTCTGAGCAAAGGGAGAAAATCTGAGCCTGGGAGAGTTTTCCTGCATGTGTAATGATACACTGACTGCCAGATTTAATTAAAAATATGTGTGAGGTAAAAATAAATAAAAAAAGTGGTGCCTTGTTCACTCTAAATTATAATATTTATATAAATATTAAGTTGACAGAATAATCTGCTCCAACACTTCCATCTGTGTAACTTGCACCGGACTGTTTCTTGGCCAAAGAACACTACAGTATGTCTACAACTACTTGCACATCTCCTACTGCTAGACCTTGTAATGATACAAACCTCAGATGTTAATTGCAATCCCCTACTTATTTTCTGATTTAACTGCAAGTATAGTGGTCTGGAAATCATTGACAAATGCTGACTGTGTAACTAGCACTATTCTGTTCTTGTGTCTTTTGCATACAACAATCATCAGTGAAATCAATGGAGCTCTACCTAAGAGGTGCTGTGATATCACGGTCTGCAAATTGAAGCCCTAAGAAGATCCGTTAATGTCTGTAAATAATTATAATGGTAATACTTCATCTAACTCATAGAGCATAATGGTCCAATAGATCAACACGTTCATCTGTCTGCAAGAGGATTGCCCATGTTCTGAAACTTCACAACAATTCAAAGGAGAGCAAATAATAGTGATTAGCAAGCAAAGAACAATTTATTACTGCAGTAGAGTTGATGTCTGAAGCAAAGCAGAATTTAGCAGCTAAATAAAGAGGAAGCTATTAACCGCATCTTTATTACTATGCAAAGGCAAGTAGCAACTGTGTAATTTAAATAGGTCCATTATGTAACTTTTTTCTCATTATTCCTGATCTGCTAAACTAATCTCTATTTTTTAGGGGGTTTGAAAATGAATTAAAGGGATGAAAAATGCAGCTGAAAGCCAGGCTTATTTAAGGACTGGAGAACAATAGGAAAGCATGACAAGGAAAGATCAGCCATTTGACAATGAAGCAACATCCTGAGCCTGAAGCACAATATTATTGAGTAAGCAGCTGAAAAAATGTTTTATTTCTCCACCCAAGATGCATTCTCTTTCCTTCTTCTCCTCCTTTCCTAGTAGTGGAGTTCAACTTGGTGTTAACCTAGAGAAATTTAACTTTGGGTTTCCTAGACAGGAGTAAGAACTCCATTTGTTACACAGCTCTGTAATTCCACATCCTACATTTATAGCGTATACTGGAAGTCCCAGTTTCATCCACTTAAATATGGGCACTGAAAGGAGACAGCTACCCATGGCTGTAAGACCCCTAAATGCCCTTTACAGTCAATAGAGCAAGACACTCCAGCAGCTGACAATTCAACAAATCAAAATATGGCTCACCTTCTGGAGCTCTCTCATCCTCCACTGATTGAAAAGCAAACCTAAAATAGGTACACTCTTAACACAGGTGGCTCAAGTTAGGTGGGATGATTCCCATGTAATTTTGCATATTCTTGTGTTTTTACAGCTCCTCCTCCCTACCAATAGTGAAGGTTCAAAAAGTTCTTCTCTCTACAAAGTTTGCTATATGGATTTCAAAAGCTATTCCTACCACAATTTTCCAGGAAGAATGAGCAAAGATTTTGATCTGGTTGCAATACTAGCTTCCTCCAAAAAATGTCTTGCTACACAGCCATCAGAAAATAAATCTTTGTCTATCAATCATCATGCTGCAATTATGCAAGCCCTAAAGTTTTTATTTTTCAAAGGCACAATGGCGCCTATCAGGATATAAGGAATTTTGATGATATAGAAAATGTATGTTGCGTTAAGATTGCAACACGTAAGAGCAGTGCAGCACTGTCAGTTCATTTACTGCAGCATTTCAATAATGAAAGTCTGGGACTTTTGAAGATTTGGAAAATATATTGAAAGGCTATATATTTAAACCTAACACCTTTTCATTTAGGCATGTAAAACCAGTGTTACCCTTTTATCTAATTTCCTGCCCCTTTTACTAGTGATTTGGTTACAGCTCTTTTCTGTTAGAAACTGGCAGTTCAGTAGTTTAGTGGACCAAAAAGTAATGTAATATTTTGCAAGTTTCGTTGGAAAAGTAATATAGTAGTATTGTTACTAATGAGGAGCATACTCATATTACAACTGGGCTTTGCTTTAAAAAATTAATGAAAAATAGCAAGCACAGTTTTACCCATTGCTGCACACATACAATCCTTCGCTATTAATAAGAGCTGTACATTTCTTAGTTGGTGTACAACACAATTACAGATGGGTCCAGCTTGAAGCCCTAGGCAAAATGCAGGTTCAAAACACAAACCTCACCCTAAACTAGTTAAGATTCTCCCTTGCAAAATCAGAGCTTCCAAGTCACATTTCTTCCTTCAGAAAAACCTGAGAAAGAGAGAATTCTTTAGAAAATTGAATTTTTATTTGTATAACTCAATTTAGAATTTATAGAGGAAAAATTCTGGCCTGACACAATTAAATCAACATTTGATGATCACTGAAATCACTGGATTCTTTCTTTAACCTTTTGCACCTAAAAGCCCTGGGGGTTAATTTGTTGAGTTTCAGGACACCTGACTTAAATACAGTGACTGCAGTCAGAATTTCACCTGTCTGGTAACAATAAATTGTGTTTTTCCAACAATTTTGGGCATGGTTTCCTTTCTCTCTTTCTCAACTTCACCTTTAAGCTCCTTTTTTTACATCCACTATATTACTTAATGCCTGCATTTTTATTCTCGTGGCTTTTCTACTGCCCCCCCCCCTTTTTTTCCTCTACTTTTGCTGTTCTTCATTTTTGCTTAGTCTAATGTTTATTGTGGTTTATTTTTAGGATACAGATATATTTGGGGTGAAATTATAATCTGACCATTTATATACTGAGTATATGTTTTTGTTGGAAAAATATATAATTGATGACTGTTCTTATTCTTCTGAGAAATGCCAATAACAAATGGCAGGCTCCAGTTGAATGAATCTTTTATTGCTTTAGCAAAACAAAACACTGAAAGCAGGCAAAGGAGGTACAACAGGATAATTTTTTAAAGTACAACAGTTTATCCTGGGGTCAAAAATAGCGCAAATGCTGGTGTTTGACTGTTTCACATCTGTCACAATCTTCTGCTGAAATACCGTTCAAATGTCAATAACATATTCTGAAAAAAAAAAAAAAAACATGGAACAGATACACTGTAAATAATCACATTGAGAGGAAATAACACACTTGAAACTGGAAATTCCTTTTTTACTCCTAGGCAGATTTCTCAGTTTATTTAGATGTTAAAGAGATCTATTGCCTTTTAAAGTACAGTATTAATAGCCGGGTTAGTTTAACTGCCCTTTTCCCACACACATATGTTTTTACAGACTAACACCTACTGATACACTTTTCAAACCCTTAAATCTCCTCCGATTCCCAAAGGGCTCTTCGGTCTTCATTTCTGGGTGATGGTCACAGAGCACAGAGCCTGCTGGAATAAACACAGTTTGTGAATGCAAATTCTATAGGTTTCACTTCTTCTTGAGCATGCACATAGGTCCTAAAGTTACATTTTCTTTAAAAAAAAAACAAAAAAACAAAAAAAAACAAAAAAAAACCAAAAAACAAATACTGAGTTAAGGTGTCTTTGAAATTTCATTACTATTTGCCATAGCCAATCTCTATTAAATCTAATATAATGGGATAGGATTCAAAAGAAGTGTCAGAGAGTGAGTGACTGAGTAAGGATAGGCGTGTGCACATATTAAATTGAAACACTCACATGAGCCAAAGGAACATACTACCAGACAGGCAGGCTCTGCTGACATTACTGGCACTACTCAGCTCTAGTAAATTTTTTACTTTTACCTTTGCTATATTAATCCACAGTACTACATATTTTTTCACAACCGGTTTTTTTTTTTTTTTAGATGTAGAACATCTACTATGTAGTAGTAGTTTCTAAAAGAGAGGATTGGGGAAGGGGGTAGCTGTTTAATTTTGGAAGGGGGATTGTTTGTGTATTTGTTTTCTTACAACTGGCAAAAGCCCAGCAGCTATTCTTCAGAAATTTCACAAGAAGCATTCATATGCACAGGAAATCTACTGGCAAGAAATGGCAGATGAAAGAGTTATGTACTGCTGAATGAGAGTTTTGCACCTGCACACTGCTTAAGTTGGAGAACATGCTATTGATATAATCATAATAGCATAACCAGTAGGATGCGTAGTCATCTACCAAGAAGATTTTAAGACTTAAGGGACTTTTGGCGTTAGTGCAAGACAAGGAGCTGAATCAATTCCAAATATGTGCTAAATGGAAAGGAAAAGAAAACAAAAACAAACAACAAAAAAAGTTAAATACATACTATCAGGATGTCACATTTAAAATTAAGACAAGGACTGTGTAACTGAGCCCAGACTAGTCTACTGGAGGTGCAAGAACACCAACTGGAATGCCAGGCAGGGTTGCCCAGTAAGCAGGGTCAGAGAAATCCTGCTAAGGCAGCACTCATTCACTGGATTCTGTTTTATTTCCATTTTATTTATGGAGAAATCCTTTTTGTTTTGTTTTGTTTGTCCCCTCACGGTCATTAATCTTAGACAGGAACAGAGCTATTCAAGAAACTCCTATGGAACCATCTTTGGGGTCAGGATTTGGTAACTCATTGAAGCAAAAAATATGTTCAATGCATATCAAAACATATCAACAAAGTTTTAAAACAAGTGTTGTCCCAGTTTTGAAACCTGAAAGCACTGACAACTCTAGTTCAAAGGTAGACAACTTGGTGGGCCATCCTGCAATGACAGGCCATCAATCCCCTATTTCTGGCTGTCAGAGGGTTGAGCAATGATCTGCCAGCCAGTCAGGGCTCCTCTAGAGTCCTGCAGGCTTCCAGAAGAACTTAGCCAAAATTCAACCATCCCTGCAGAAAGTTTAGATTTCAGTCAGCTGCCAAGGTCTCTCTGAAGTACACCGAACAACTTTACTTTATAGACTGGTTCCATCAGCTTTCCTGCATTATTTTCTCCAAATCAGTCATTTCACCCCAAACAAACCATTTTCTTTACCTCAGTAATCACCTAGATCATGCAAAATGGTGTACCAGTCCTGAATTTGTCTAAGGACCCATGACGCTGCTTCAGGTTTCAGGCACAGAAAGGTTATCACAGACCTTGGAGATGTGCAGTCTTTCCGAGCTGACCAACAACCTCTGCTATGCAGTCAATCAGTTCCCTCCTTTACCGAATTTCACCTTGAGTGGTTTTTAAACAGCCACAGGGAGGTGATACCCAGTGCTTCCCTGGGTGAGAAGGTTGAGTCCTGGCCATGGTGGTTCATGAGGAATTTTGGCCCTTTCCCACTGAGATCTGGATTGCCAGGAAAGTAAGAGAAAAAATGCTTCTGAAGAAAGCAACTGAAACAGTATTCATTTAAAACAGTTAATACAGAAGTATGCAACCTAAATTGCTATCTCTCGAATAAGTATTATAGCATATCAATACAGAACATACAAGAGCAACCATAAGAGGTCCATGGTGGGATGCAGCACTGAAACTTTGCACTATCACGCTACAGGAACTGCTGCCTAGCCACACTTGCAGCTCAGGCCAAATTCTTCCTAAGTGATAAATATGCCAGTCTTCATCAAGAGTCATGGGAGCAACCTACACATATGGAAGGTCACAACTGAATCCATCAAACTTGTGAGATGAGAGAAGACAATGAACCAACATCCCTAGAAAACCATACAGCGATCAAAGATTTGCTAATCCTATAAACAAAAATGTTTTGGGGGCTGACCCACAGTGGTTTATTCACGGAATTACTGAGCAAGATTGATCAACAGTCTCCATACTGGGTAAACCACTGCTTTCATCTGAACGTGAATTTCACTACAGACATTAAAGACAGCTAAATCAACATAGCAATGCATCAGCATGTTATCAGCAGCAGTGTCTTCTGAGAGTAAAGATTTTTCTCTCCTTTATTCACTGCAAAATCTATTAAGTCACAAGTAGTAATAAGAGGGAAAAGCCATTTTAAATTGCATGTTTACAGTTTTAATGTCATTTGAACAACTAAACATTAAACTTTGTCATTTTGCTTTTAGAAAGAAGAAATAAAAGCTATATAAAGCTGTAAAGAATGGCAGAGTACTCATACAGATTGCTGACAGTCAGTAAATGCCTCAAAAATCTCTCCCACTTCTTTACAGAGGCTCAAATTCAGCAGTCCAGTGAACTGGGCTATAAAATCAGCATATCTGCCCCAAAAGAACCATGCTTTTTCTTTGCAGTAACACAGCCACAATGCATTTGTGGGACAGCAGGCTGGCTCTGGGCTGCGAAAGGTATTCGCCATTTTGCAAAACAAAGCAGCCATCCATAATCTTTTTCGTTTCCAGATAATAAAAGGAAAGTCTCATTTTGCGACTACAACAAAAACTTAAAGCAGTACAGCTGTAAGCAGAAATCCAGTCCATTTGTGGTTTAAAGAGCTCCACGCCTACTGTACATAAAATAATACGCCGGTATCATTAGCATAGACAACAGCTTGTTTTCAATTTGGCCATAGATAACGAAATTATCCCCCAAATTACCATAAAGTGGAACAAATAAACACAAAAGCAAACTCTTTCTCTTCCCCCCCCCCCCCCCCCCTTTCAGCAGCGCTGGCTTTCAGCTATTTAGAATAAAAGCAAAGCTTCTGTTTTTCCAGAGCTCCAGTTTGACCTCAAGCAGATAAAGAACATGAAATGACAAACACGCAGCAAAGAGTTACTGTGTCCTTCCCCCCTGGCCTCTGTTTACATTAGGAAATGTACCCGAGGAGGAGGGAAGGGGAGGCAGGAGGGCTGCCTTTCAGCGCCGTGCTCAGCTCTGCTGGCTCCGGCTGGAGCTGGCCCCTGTTTCTGAGTAAGCTTACTCCACTCCAGATGTGCCTCGGCTCCAGCGTGGCTGCCATGTACAGTAAATCGGCATCTGAGGGCTCGTCAATCTGTGGGGTAGAGCAATTGCGGTCTCGCCAGGCCGCCCCACTGGCACAAACAGAAATCCGCGCTGCTGAACTGGAAAAGGAGGAGGAGGAGGAGGAGGGAATGGGGCGACAGGGAGAGATGGAGGCAAAGAACAGGAGAGCAGTGTGTGAAAGGTGAGGGGCCGAAAGGTGTCCACTCCCAGGAGGAAAAGGGGAAGAAATAAACACTAACAGCCAACTGGGGAAATGTTCTTAATGCATTTGTAAATTTACTTGTAAATGTTTTACACTTACAGAGAAAGGGGAATGCTGCGTATCATTTGGCAATGTTGGCTGTCTATAGGTCCCCACGGAAATACTGGCTTAGAATGACTTGTAACAAGGGCAAGTGAAACATAAAATAGCTGGGAAAACACAGCCAATTAGTCATTACATGTAGATTGTAAAAACAAGTGAGAGGGACAGAGAAATAAATACCCTTAGCAAATCAAGTCCCTCTTGTTTATGTCCCTGCAACATGAGTACAAAAAAAGCAGCGGCAATGACTCCTAATCAAAGTGCAACTTGCAAACCAGTGCTCCCATTCAAAATCCTCCAGGATTTCCTGATGCTCACAAGATTTACCTATTTGCTGTCACTGTAAAATACAAATTGTTTTGCTAATCAGGCAGTTTGCTTTGGATCTGACCCCAGTTGTACAAACTCCAAGTTGGATGTTCATTTCTGATCTCCTGCCGCCTACACAGCCATTGCTAACTGAGTTTTAATAGGATGAGAAAACGATCTTTTCTTTTATAGTGGGTTCAAATGAGCTACCCAGCTTCAAGCTGACTATAGCTGTGTTTTCCTAATCACCATTTTTTTATAGCAATTCTGAGGACGAAAATGCCTGCTTCCCCCTCCCTTCTCTTCCACCAGCGCCAAGTCTAAGAATGTAAATAAGTGTTGAAACATGGAACAAAAATTGGTCAGATTTAGTGTAACTGAGTCACAGTTAAATTTAGGCTGGTTTTATTTGTGTGTTTAAATGTGCACTTGAACAGCAGCTCTATGCTGCATCTCTGTGTAGAATGAGATGCCTCATTTATTTATTATTTTTATTGTGGTTGTGCCTGAAATTCTTAGCAAAGGCTCCCGGTCCTATTGTGCCATGCACTGTAAAAGATGAGCAATGCATTTTAAAGAGTCACCTTTGCCAGAGAGACTATCCCCCGAGTGCCATCTGGATGAGATGGCAGCACCTTAAGTGGATAGAAATATTGACAGCTGTTCCAAATATTTAAAAATTGTGAAACAAAGCTGAAAAAAGTCATGAGGCTGCAGGAAAAAAAGTTGTAAGATTTTCCAAAGGGTATATGTAACATCCTTTCTTGTTTCCTAATTTGTGAGTCTTCGAACCTTCCCAACATATTGTGAGAGTATAAAAGCTACCTTTTTAAAAGAAATGCTCAGATTCTTGCAGTATGCCTTGATTTAAAGAATGAAGGCTTAAAAACATCAAATATCATTACAATCTGAAGTAAAGCCATAAGACTTGGCAATAGAACAAACAGTTGTATATGAGACTTGATTTTCCTTAGCACCCCACTGACTGGATGGGGTAGTAAGCTCTCTTTCCCCTAGGTTAAATCAATCCTGCAAGGTATAAGGTGCTCTGTTTCTGACTACAACAAACATATACAATTGTATGATTAAACAATTAAAGCAAACATGATTATTCTTATGCATAAATTTCATACTGGGTTTTCAAACACTGGGGGCACTAGGATCATTGCCTTAGATGCAGGACAATAGAATAGCTCAACAAGCCCCCAGCAAGCAAGCAAGCAGGCATGCCAAGTGCAAGGTCCTCTACCTGGGTTGGAGCAATCCCAGGCACGGCTACAGTTTGCGCAGAGATGGGATTCAGAGCAGCCCTGAGGAGAAGGACTTGGGGGTGTTGGTTGATGAGAAAATGAACATGAGCCAGCAGTGTGCTC
>JASSUY010019572.1:0-18893 GCA_032466535.1 Forpus xanthops | reverse complement strand
GCAGGGGGGTTGGAACTAGATGATCTTGAGGTCCTTTCCAACCCTAACTGTTCTATGATTCTATGATTCTATGATTCACAACTTCCCTGGGCAACCCATTCCAGTTCCTCACCACCTTTACAGTAAAGAATTTCTTCCTCACATCCAATCTAAACTTCCCCTGTTTCCTGGTATTAAGTTCTCAGCTCGACATGTGTACCCTTAACATAAACATGGGGATTAAGACCCAACACTGTGGGATTATGGCTGCAGCAATGCTCTCCGTACACATGCCCTGAGCTGCGGTCAGTGCTGTTAGAGGCTGACCTTGCTTTGCTTAACATCAGCTGGGCAGGGAATTGTGCCCTAAAGCACAAGCACGCTGTGCTTATATCAATGTGTTTATATCAATGCTTGATAAAAACCCATACTTTCATATTGAGCTTTATAGCCTGGGAACTTCAGCTTTGCAAAGACACTGCATACCAGCAGCCATTAATGTAACAGGTTTTAATAGATTTTGATGTAAACTTGCATTTTCTTTAATCCCACTTGTACCAATAAAGGAGCTTCTAAAAGGGTTAATTTGCAGCACACAATGCAAGGATTAAGCCACATTTAAGGGGAATCGGTTAGCTAAATCCCTCCTCATCCTCTAAAACAGGACCATGTAAGTTCAAACAGATGTGCCAGGCAGATCAATACTTTGTTAGCTCTGATATGCTGATGTCCCACACAACCTGTTCTGAAACATAAATTCCCAAACTATCCCATGCATGCAAGGGGAACTCCCTTCTAACCTTTGAAGTGATTCAGCATCATCCACTCATGAGATCGGGTATTTGACTTAGTACAGCAGAGATGCCACAATGTAGCTGGAAAAGGGTAGGATTACAGGCAGCCTGTCCTGATCCCAATATTATCACTCAATTTAATTCAGCGTGAGGAATTTTGCAAATGTTTCTATTATCGCATGTGACAGTAGCACAAGAAATGTGACCCACAGTAAGGTGGGGGGATAATTTTTAAATCTTAAGGGCTCTGAAAAGCACTGTCAAATGAGCTTTTTGATCTAAATCATCTGAAAGTCATGGAATCTGATATACTGACAGCTCCACAGGTTGTTGTCTTATTCTCCAGGGATATACGAGCAAAGACTTCCAAAACTGAAGTTTTCTTGCCACTATAGCCTCACCCTACTCTGGAAAAACCACTTTTATGCTGTAGAAAGCCAGCACACTCTTCCAGGCTCTTCAGTTTTCAGACTCTGTTGAGAATTGCTGTCTCATATTAAAGTTAGATGTATATGAAATTCTATGTGATTATATCTTTTATAACAGATACAAGGATTATCCTACCATTACCTATTAGGATTATCTAGTATAATTATCTAATATGAGCTTATTATCCTGGAGTGGATATGGAGCAAAACATGCTTAATGTGTTTTGCTTGCTGAGCACTGGATGCAACCCAGTGTGATGCTTCAGCAGCTTCCTCCTCTCCCCAGTAGCACAACACACCTTCCTTGGGATGACATCAATAGATATGTATGCAAAACACAGGAGCAATTGAGCTCCCTCTTTTCAGCGTGATCATGACTTGAATGCCTGTAACCAAAGTATTTGTTTCAAACATACAAGCTGCAGAGAAAAGTTGAAAAGGGAGCTCAGAATCTTCCTGCCCCTCCCAGCATGCCTCTTCTTGGAGAGCACAGGAGAGATGAGCGTGCAGGGTAAGGAACAAATAACCTCAATGTCACAGGCTACTGCTACCTGCTGTGTTTCACTGTCTGCTCCCGTATTTCCAAAGCCTTGTAAGTCAAACTGGTGCTGCCTGGTGAGGTTTTGCTGTTGTATTTCAATGTATGGCCATTTTGAACACTCACAAACATGTGAGACATTGGTCTGCTGAGGCCCTTTGCTCCTGCAAACCAGTCACACATTTAACACGCTTTCTTTCCCTCCACAGAAACCTACAGGCTAAAATATACACAGTAGGCATAGGCCAGAAATTAGCTTAGCAGGCCTTTTCAACTGCTTCACATCCTGAGTAGACAGCTACAAGACATGCAAGCCACTGTTAAGCACTGCCAAGTCAGGATCCTAACAAAAATTAGCATTCAACTGTAGTTCTTCATAGGAATCTTCACAAGGAGCAGGTAGCACCAAGAAAAGGCTATGTTAGCCCCTTAAGGCTAAGATAGTACTATAACCCATAGTCCTTTTTGAGGTACTGTGCTCTTACAGAAAAAGAGAAAAAGCACCTGCTTTATTAGACATACTACTACCAACAAAGTAGCAGTAACCAAAACAACTTGCACAGTCTAGTTAGATTTATACCTAAGGCAGCTAGTGTTTCTTCCTAACAATACTTTACACAATCCTTGGCTCCATCTCCAAAAGGTAACTCAAATACCGGAGTTCTGGAACTAGACTGCTGGGGCTACTGTCAGACGAGGGGGCTCGTCCCCTTTACTGGTGGCAGTGACAATTTGCTTGCGTTTAAGAGAAGGCAGCTCATTCGCATTACGGAATTTGTCAGAGGGACAAAACTTGAGATCCCAGTCTTGTCAGACTATTATTTTACACCCAAAAGCTTAAATTTAATTCCTTTTGTGTCATTGGCATGGCTGGAAATGTTATTAATACATATAAAATTGTCCAGTGTGAAGGCCGAGACATAGTATTTAGAAGAAATTACTGGTCCCTAGTTGCTATTAATGGAAGAGAGAGAGGTAAATATTAGGTTCATAGTACTTCATATTTAAGAAACAACTTTTTTTTTTTTTTTATTCTCTATCAATTATTCTCTCTGCTGCACACTGAGCAAAGCAAGGAAGCACTTCTCACACATTGAATCAGTTAGCTAAAACTATCAAGAAGAGAGACAAACATGTTTAAAGGAAAAGGAAATAGAAGTGAAAACCTAGTATTTCCTTAATAATATAAAGTGTTTAAGAATTGCTAATCTTCAAGGATTGCTGCTGGTGAGAAAAACAGCAAGTATTAAAAGGAGATCTCAGAAGTGCACATGAGATCCAGGACGGTTGCACTGGAAACTGCTAGCATCACCCAATCACAAGCACCTATGAACAGTGAGGGCTGCTAGACTGCTCCTAATGCTGAGATGAGAGCCTCAAAGCCAGTCAAAGCTTGCAGATGCTGATACAGTTCATAAAGGCTGCCCTGTGGCTAGAGACCCTACAGAAAAATAAATCTAATTCACAGACCACTGCCTAGAGTCTGCAGAAAGAAGTTTAGGTAGTTGGTGAGCACAGCTCAAACAGCATCTCTACTCTCTATGTGACTCCTGGACACTACACAGGAAGGAAATGATGATCTATTCCAATTAGCTCAGTCGTCACTGGAGCTACGTTTTGGTGAATGCACACATAATTAGCTGAACAAGCTTGAAGCTTCCACACGGAAGTTTTAATTAACCATTTCCCACAAGTTTTAAACCAAAAACACCCTGCATATCATGTTGCAACTTATTTGGCTTGAATAGGACTAAGGCAGACAAAGGTCTCCCAGAAAAAGGCAGTGAGAGCTGGCTGTTTCACAGTTCATCTGCCTTGACAGTATTTTCAGGAGGGATTTGCACACAGAAATATATTTGGAGAAGGCTCTGAAAACAAGCCTGACAAGCTTCAGCTGCAGGGAAACCCCTCTGCTCAAATTCTTCCTGCTAAAACAAGTCACAGACACAATCAACCATCTTACCTGTGTCAAACCCAAAACTTGGCACAATGTCCACTGTTCCATGAAAAGCTCCAGCCCATGCTGAGGTAGCGCTGGTGACAGCAGCTGGATCTGTCTTTGTCATGTCACACTCAGGAGCAGGAATCCTGGCTGCACGGACTGAAGGCATCAGCAGGGACCCGTAGCGGGGGTCACGGTGTGAGCTGGGATGGTGATGGTGCATGTGTGGATGAGGGTGATGGCGATGCATGTACACGTCATGCATGTGTGCATACGAAGGGCTCACCTGAGATGCTAAAGGATAATGCCAGGATTCAGATGCAGCAGGGGGAGGAGGTGGGGCAGTCTGATGAAGGCCGTGTCCTGGCCAGCTGCTGGGATCTGGTGTTGGGAAGGTGCCTGGTGCAGTAACGGGGAAATCGTGGTGTACTCCACTTAAGCATGGGGGAGGTGGAGGCTGATAAGAGCTGGTCCAAAATGAAGCTGGGAAACTGCTTCTTTGGCTTGAAATTGTTGAGCTTTCTGGAAGACAGCAGAGAAATGAAGTATGGCTGAAGCTGAACAATAAATTTAATGATAAAAAACCCACAACGATTTTCTACTCTCTCAAATTTGTCACACTGAACTCAAGGTTCCTCAGCAACTACAGAATCACAGGTAGGAGGAGAACGCTTGATACCAGCCTGTCCAGCCTCCTTACTCACATGGGGTGGCATGGAGCAGATTGTCCAGGACTGAGATGCAAACTCCACAACCTCTCTAGGAAACCTGTTCTACAGTTTAGCCACCCTCAACAAGTAACAAAACTGTGTTTAGATGGAGTTTTCTGTTTTCTAATTTGTGCCTATTGCCTCTTATCCTGCCAGCAAGCATTGCTGAAGAGAGCCTGGATACTCCATCTGCATTGCCTACCAGTCAGGCATTTACACATATGAATAAGATCCTCCCTGAGACTCTTCTGATTGAAGAGTCCCAGCTCTCTCACAATCTCGGTATAGGAATTATGAGGACAGACTAACTCCTCATCAGACTGGAACATATCATTTAGAAAAGCAGCTGTTGGGGCTGTAAATGTTTCTGAGGACAGAGAACCAGGTCACACTGCAGAATAGGAGACATCTCGCTAAAGGAAGAATACCAGATCTTCTCAAACTAAGAGCATACTTTGATGGGATAAAGATCATATCTAATGCATCTCCATCCCTGGCAGTGTTCAAGGCCAGGCTGGACAGGGCCTTGAGCAACCTGATCTAGTGGAAGATGTCTCTGTCCATGGCGTGGGGATTGGAAGTGGATGATCTTGGAGTCCTTTCCCACCCAAACTGTTCTGTGATTCTACAATTCTATCTTATGTTACTTGCTTACAGAATAAATCACATTACCCCATAGTCAATAGGCTCAGACCTGCAGAAACATCTAACTGAAAGCTTTTGTCAGAAACAAAAGATTCACTGCTCCTAACAGCTAGGGCTCAACTTCCATTTAAATGGATTCCAATACCTCTATGTTATGAAATCACACCCTAAAAATTCCTCTTTTGAAGGAGTGGTTAGTGTTTTTGATGTGTAGGAAAGTATTGACATTTCCATTCTCACAATCCTCTTGCCAGCTAATGATTGAAAGCACTGCTTCATAAAATATGTCTTAGCTCAAATAGAGGATTTTTTTGGTCAAAGTAAGTAACAAAAAAATATAGGACTTCACTTTGGATGAAAGAAACGTCATGAAAATAGCCTATATTGAAATAACGCCAGAGAAGTTTAATATTAGATGAGGGAAGGAATCCTCTTTTCCTCATATAACATATACAAAAATATTTAGATTAATTTTTTAAAGTGACATTTTCTTTTGCTTTGTTTAATAATCAACTGCAATGGGACTTGAGTGAAGGCACCATTGAGAATGAGCAGCTTCTTCAAATGCTCCTGCCTCTCTACTTAGCTTACACAAAAATACTTCAGAAATTAAAATACAACAGTGTTTTCTGACTGCACCCCTATGACACTGATGTATCTGCTTTAAAATCCATTAAAATCACAAAAGTATTTCCACACACCAACTGTCTTTGATTTAGGCAGTTCTTTGAGCCTGATTAACTTCCAATACTGGAAATAAACTTTGCAAACACACTACGGACAAATGTAAAGAACTTCTCTTTGTGCCAAACTTCAGAGGCTGCAAGCTTATTTAGCAAACTGTACTTCAACACAGGTTTCTTAAAAATGTTGCATTTTTTTAGCAATGTATTTCTATTTTTCATGCTAGAAGACTGGAGAGAGCTTCAAGCATATTAAAGAAGCCTCAGCACCCCTCTGAAATTGGTATTGTTCCTTGTTAGTAAATTGCTCCTTCTTACAAGGGATTAGGCTGAGATGGAAAGTGCACATGGATTACAGTGTTGGCAGCAGGGCTGACAAAAAAAGGCAGAAACAAACTTCATGTCCAGCCTGTTGTTTTCTTCACTGCTTAACAAGAGGAGCAGAGCTTGACAACTGCCAGCATTCTGGAAAATTAACCTGCGTAATCAAGAGCTTTTGGAGACGATCTGGCTGTTATCTGCATGGAAAAGTCCTAAATCCAAACCATCCCACTTCAAAAAGCAAAAGCTCGGAAAACCACAAAGTACCTTCAGGACATTTTAATACCAGGAAAGAACACTAAACCACGGGATTTGCCAACATGAATTCATTGCAGGTTGTGTAACAGCTTGGTCTTCCCAATCACGCAGAAGGTCTATGTCACAGAAAGCATTTTTTGTGATCTCCATTTTTCAAACCTGTGCACATTTCATAATGCCATTACCATTGTCAGAAACTGCCATGGACCAGCCCCCATTGAGAAACCATTGAGTGCAACTGTGGGAGCCAGCCTCACTGGTCAAGGGCAAGTCATGTCATTGGAATACAGCATTCATCCAGGTTATATGAACAGGCAGGAAAACATCCACCCTGAGTGCTTACAGAGGATGCTATTAAGTGTTAAGTGTGCAGCAATCCCATCAGTAAGAACCATTTGTTTTGAACAATTCATGACCATCATCCATTTCCATGGTGTTTGATGTGTCTCCTTCCCATCCCACCTTTAAAACATTAAGCACAACCAATTATCTTTACAGATACCTGGCCTCTATGGGACACGGCAATGGAGAAACAGCGAATTCAGCAGTGTTCTTGGGAAAGAAAATAAACAATCTGAATAGATACCATGGCCTTTCAGGAGAGAAAAAGGAGGCATTTAACAAAAACTGCCTGCCAAGAAAGATGCTACAGTTACCGCAATTTCCTATTCTAAGCACAGACAGGCAGGAAGATGGCAACATCTTGGATACCACAAAGGAGTGACTAATGTAAATGTTCATGGTGAATGTCCTGAAAACTCACTGAAGCGCACATACTGTAAAGAAGACAATGTACGGAACTTTCTGTATTAACCTTACTTCTCAGTTATGGGGTGGGTGTGTGTGTAAGAAAAAGCCCCCAACACTTTCACTAGGAAAAACATGTTGATTAAAATGCCATGAATGTATCATTAGTTTCCTTAGGCCCGCATAAGATTTCAGGTAAGCTACACCTACAGCTGAACATTAAATATCTGTGTTACCAAAGTTTTACAATAAGTCAGGTTTGAAGTTAATTTTAGCCTAAACTGATTAGTATTTTCAACATACAGGTTGCTGTCTCTTTTCAGGACATCAGTTTCTATTTTCTAAACATAACAAAATTCTTTATTGACACAAATCCCCCCAACAATATCATCTTAATGAGGAAATTACAATTTGCTCTTCTATCAAGACACCAAAACAAAAAAACAAACCCAACAACACAAGATAAAAAAGGCATAAAACATAATTAAGTCCTCCTTTCAGTTACAGGAGAAAGAGTACAGTGAGCTGAGTAGCCAGTCCATGCCCACCCACATTCCATTTAAATTTATACCTTCCAAAAGAGCCATTGCAAATGCAAAAGCTTTTTAATTTATGTTTAAGTAATTTATTGATAAAAATTCCAAGTACCCATGAAGGGTATTTATAAAATATCTTCAAGTTAATGACATTTTAACTGCTTTAAGTAATGGGTTACAAATTCACATTCATCTGCTGTAACTGAGCATCTTTGACGGGAACCAGAAGACCAAGTTGTTAGCATCGTTCCTTTACCACTTCCTTCAAGCAGGCATGTTTCAGAAACTCATCTGGGTCTGATAAAACTCTTGTCAGCTTCTCTTCTCTGGAGAAGCAAACAGCCCTGTCTTCCTCAGCCTCCACAGCACAGAACCAGGCATCCTGCCCAGCAGCCTCCCCAGGGATTTTCATACCGCTTCAGCAGGTGCAGCAACAGCAGAAGGCATATCCCCTTACTTTATTCCCAGAAGACTTTCGGGACATGCAGATCTCTACTTCCCGCTGATGGCACAGGGCACACAGGGTCAGGAGGCAGCATGGCTGAAGAACCTTTATGTCAGGCCACGGTGTCCCCTGCAGACCCCCCTGGGGAGGGCTGTGCAACCACAGGGCAAGCCAGGGGAAAACAGCAGGGTCTGTCTGAGGCCAGAGAGAAGATACACAACCCCATCCATGGTATGCCTCCAAGCTCAGTGAAGAGGGCTTGCTGTAGGCATGGTGTCTCTGGGGCCTGCCTTGATCCCATCTCTAAAACATTTATAGCCTGTCTGGGCCATTTATAAATGCTTCAGCCTCCTTTTTAGTAAGCATAGGTTCAATCCTGTTCTCAGTTGAGTCAACGGAAAATTTCCTATTAACATTAATGGTCCCGTCTCAAGCCATAAATTCCTCCAGCTCCCTAGCCACTTGTGCTGACCTTTGCTTAAACTTCCTCGGAGTTGCCATCATCCTTCTGGAAAGCAAGTCCTTCTGTGCTATTTTTCTCTTCACAGTGGTTTCCAAAAATTCCATCTCTCTTTATTTTCTGTGATTTACATCAATAAACTCTCACCTCGACTGCACAGATTATGAACGCTCCCACTCCTGCAAGGATCCCCATGGTACCTTTCTCACTCAATCTGATGCAAGACCATGGCTCATGATATTTAGTTTGTGTTCCGTTGCCAGTCTACATAAGGACATGATCAAAAATAATGCAGCTGTGGATCTGAAAAATTACCCAGACTGCCACATTCAACAGAAGGAAATAGCATCTTATGGCACGCCTTCTCCCGTCACCACTTCTAAAATCTTATCTGTAAGGTCTACCTTCTATATCTGACAAGATCTGCTTTTTCTTACTTTGTTCTTGCTTATATACATAATAAGACATGTTAGGGCAATGTGCAAATGCCTTGCAGTACCTACCACGTTTCTTCTCCCTGCTCAGAAGCACAGTAATATCATCCCTGTTTTACACATGGGAAGACAGTAACAATGGCTCTGCCTCTCCCAGGAGCTCTATCCCTGGGCAAGCTGCAATGCACCACACCATACAGCTGCAGCCACGCTGGCCAGGGCTTGCACTTGACTCTGTTCCTGTGCTGGCTCCCCCAAACCTGGAAAGCAGCCATGGAGGAATCTAAATCACCTGGCAAAGTCACCCAAAAAGGCTGCATGGGTCTCCTCACGTTCAAGGCCAGCATCCCAAACAAGCTTTGCTCTTGTCTCACAGGCCAACATTCACACTTAGAACTTAATAATAAGCCTCCAACCTCAACCAGACATTTGTGAAGCCTCCTGAGCCCTACCCTATTCCTCCCAGGCCTCAGCAGAGCTGCAGGTTGTGGCAAGAGAGGGAGATGCCTGTTTCTTTCGTGCCTTTGATGCCTCTTTTCCCTATTAACACTTCAGATCACTCAATCCCAAGAAGCTCCTCAGTCCTTTCAGATTTGAGGGGATTTTTCCCCCTCCACAGGGAAGCAAAATTTCAGCGGCAATGCAACATGCATTGCCACAACACAGACTGGATAAGTCACAACACAGAGAGCAAGTTATTGCTTACCTCTCCACAGAGGACTTAGTCCTGCCTTGTTCTTGGTAAGGGCAGTTTCTGTATTGAAGCTACTGGCTTGGCTCAAAGCTCTTGAAAAGTGTTCATCCACAACTGAACCAATGTCTCCCTGGAAATAAGTGAAAAGGACGCAGCGAGAGTTAAGGTACTCCATTTCAGCAGGCTGGTCTTTCTCATCCTCCTCTTGCTTGCTGGGAAGGGTCACTTCCAGAGACTCCTGCATCTTGTTGTATATAGCTAACTTCTTCTAGGATTGAACACAAAACAAACAAGACATGTATTACCAATGGCATTGAGTGCAAGATTAACATCTGGTTTCCTTAAAGAAAAATAACTGAATACATTGAATATTAATTTCATATTTGCAGTTGGAATAGAGGGATATTTTGCACTGACACTTCACAAAGACGAGATAATCAGTGCCACTTCGAGGCTTTATTCCTCGCACACAAATGGACCTGCATCTCAGACATGTTTCACAACCGCTATTTACCAGCAATCACTTTCACTCAGTACTTTCAAAAGAAAACAGACAGGCTCTAACATTTCACTCCTGACTCACACCTGGAAAGGATACTCCCAACAGTAAAGGCCACAGAGGTCAAGTACAGCCTTGTGGAAGAGTGGCAAGATACACAGTGTCTGCATTTCACCCGTCCAGCTGAACATGCACCAGATTTTGCCAGGAGCACTCCCTGCATTGAGACTACATGGCCCTCTGGACTCCACACATCAACTCATTGCTGAAAGGGTAAACACAGGAGAATTCAATGCTTCCTGAAGCATTTTCCAGTGTATTATCAAAGTCCTCAAAACACATAAATCTTCATTCACTACCAAGAATCTTTTTATGATTGGATAGAGTGGTGATTTGGGTTGGGGGGAAAGTTTGGGTGTTTTATTATTGGGGTTGGGATGAGGAGGTTTTGCTCTTTTCCATTTTTCTTTATATTTTTTAAACACCAGCTTGTGGAAAAAAGGGACAAAAATGCAAGTAATAAAAAAATAAGCATGTGATGTGGGGGAAGGAGGGGACTGACAAGTCTGCAAACACATGCAAAAAAACCCGCCCCAAACCAAAAACACAGAGAAGCATATGAGAAATAAAACCCGCACAAGCCATCTGTGAACGGCTATTTCAGAATCTTCTCTCTCTCTCAAATCAAACCTAAATGTCAAAATAAATGTGTGTGAAGATCCATTTTGCATGGAACATGTTTTTCAGATGTTCCACTTTACAACTGTTTTCACAGAAAAAAAATCTCCCCACAACAGTCAAGCTGCAGAAATCATAGCTCTCAGCTAGCTAGCCATTTCCACAGCTGACTTTGCACACAAGCAGCTTCAGGAACCCCAAAACCACTACGGCACATATGTAGCAGTATTTCATAGCTTTTCTATAGAATTTCAGTTTGACTTAACTTTTATGGCTTGTTTGGCAACACTTTGGCACCATCAGATTCTCTTTAAGTTTATGTCTTTTTTCCCTTTTTCCAAGGTTGCTCTATAGAAAAAATATCTAAACAGCCTATAAAGTTCCATTTATACATTTATCCAATCAAGAAATAAGTGAAAGACCTTTTCCAATCTTGTATGCCAACAATTTATTTACAGCCAATGCTTTAAAAAATATCCTAAGCTGATATAAATTAGGTCATTGTAAAAAAAAAAAAAATAGATGGTTATTAAAAAAAAATAACTGTAAGAAAGAGCTGTTGACAAGTGGAATTAAAACCTGTAATACTAAAAGCTTACAGCAACTAAGCAATGATTCTGACATTACAGTAGGTTAACTGATAAACATAAGAAACTCAGCAATACCTTTAATTCTGATGCTGCTGCATGAACTGCAATGAGGACGTAAGTAACTTTATTATACAGTTTGGGGTATCCAGACAATGGTCTGGAATTGAATTAAATCTGCGCTTCATAAAGCAAGTTATACCATGGCTCTACTTAGTACAGTATTACTTATTTAGACTTAGAGTTTTATCTCGAGATCCCACAATATATAAATAAAAAAGATGGGATTCACTTAAAAAAAAACCTAAACAAACAAAACCAATGATAGAAAACACAAATCAAAGGTTTTAGTAGAAATTAGAACTGCAAAAATGAAACACACTCTGAGGCTTTGAAACAGATTTTTTGCAAGGGCAGAATTTGGGGTGATCTATACTTGTTTTTGTAAATGCAAACAAACAAACAAAAAGCAACCTCATATTTGTTCCTGAAGTGCTTACTAAGATATCAGTCAGATCTTAGGAAGTTCGTAAGTACATATGTTCAGATACATGGCTTTGCAGTGTAGTAGCAGAACAATGGGGCCTTAGCAAGAAGAAATGGTGATAACAATATTGCATATACGTGAGATATATGCATTAGAAATCTGTAACACATCTACCTCAGTGACTTGATAATTCTTACAGGTGCACCATAACCCAGATCCTCCTTAAAATGAAGGACAAGTGGTCGGGAAGGGTGGGGTTTTCAGTTCTGGTTGGATTTTGTTATTTAAGTAGAGACAAAGTATGAAGGAGATCCTTTATAGATGTCTAAATAGATATTGATCTATTTATTACATCTTAGGTACAGTGTATATGCCAGACCTTAAACCCATGCAATACACTTTAAAAGCTGACTTCTATCATTATAGGTACACTATTTGCATTTATAGTGCAAGTATGCAAATACATATACAAGCATGCAATTATATACAGAAACACATCATTTAATATAGCCTCTGGCTTGACTTGGTTATCAGGAAGGAAGTCTTTCAATGTTCCTATATGGAGACCGGAGCTCAGGAAATTAAAACTTGTCTCCAGAGTCGCTTCTCTGTGCAGGAATGTTCCCCCTTCCACGGCCTAAGAATCTAATTCATTTTCCACTTCAACTCTTTTCTCCCCAGTCTATGTCAAGTCATTACAAGATACTCCGAGCACTTGTTGCACTTGAAAACACCAAATCTGACCTCTGTTTTTTTAATGCAAACAAAAGATGGTTGTACCCATGGGCAAAATCTAATTCATTTGTATTTCAAGAAACTATCAGCCTGTAATTACAGAATTCTTTAAATAAGAGACTACAGTGAGATAAAGTGACTCAACAAGTTTTCTGTCTATGCAACATATATACATCCTTTCCGTTGTATACATCTTTAAATAAAAATGTCTTTTCTCCCCCTAACTCCTTTAAAATACCCTGTCTGCACACAAATTCCATATTGCTTGTTCTGTCCTTAACAGTAATCTTCTGATAGGATTTCCGACCACACTTGTGTGAGTAGAAAAGTATGCAAGATCATCAACTGCCAAATGAATTCGTCCCACCATCAGGAGTAGGGTGGACAAAAACAAACACAAAAAACCAGGTCAGCTTTCTGGTAACTAATCTGGACCAGAGCAGTTTCACTTGTACTGCTCTCATACAAACAATTCCGGCACATATTTAAGTAGCCAAAAGTATCTGTAAGATCTTTACAAAGAGTACTTTCTGCCCAAACACAATGCTATTTCTTGCCTATGTTCAGATCACCAATGCTTTAATATATTCATGAAATCCACCTCTCCCTTACAAACTAGAGACTGACATTATAAACAGCCTCTGAAGAGCAAAACAAAACAAATACGCAAGATCTCATCTTGGCCAAGACCCAGAATACAGAATTAAAAAGTCAGCTTAGCATACTGGGAAATAGGGAAATTCAGTGTCTCTAGCACCTGATGCCAGCTTAGGTAACAGACCCCAGTTCATGGCTGAAGGATGAGTGGTATAATCTCTGACTAAACAGAGATGAGCAGCATGGGCTGAATTAATCCTAAATCACCATTATTTTAGTTATCTCATAGTCACAAACAGGTTTTACCAAGGAGAGTTTAAACTCTTAACTTTCTGTTTAATGTTTCAACTTGTCTAACAAGAGGTGACTAAAAGTTAACAGTAAATCACTGCTAATATGGGATTATTAAAGAGAAGGTTTATGCTGGATAAGTACCATCCTCTTTTCAGAAGGAAAACTGACCACTTTTTGACCAAAAAAGCACATGATCAATAATCTCACACAAAAATTCCCATCTTGAAGATTCCTGTTATTTTCTGACAAACCCTACCCAGAACCAAGTAAAATGATTCCCATGCATTGAAATTCTGGCCACATTAAAGCCAATGGCAAAAGTCCAACTGACTTCAAGGGTCCCGGATCTCACCCAGGGTGTCTGCTAAAAATGTCAGAACATTCCTCTTGGCAAACTGAAAAAATCCCTCACTTCCAGCTGAAACTAGCTAGTGGGCAGCAAAACAGCTAAATACCCAAGCACAGCCGAGAATAGAGACAGTTTGAGTTAAGCCAAGTTTGCATGAAAAATTCAAGCTAGTTCTTATTTTTCATATAAGCTGATTGCCTATTCCTACAACTTATTATCTTAATACATGCATATGGTCCTTACGCACCCGAGCATGAAAGTCTGGTGTGCCTGTGGCCACCTGTCACACATGTTCCATTAAGAGAGAAAGAATATGAACCAAAAATAAAGAATAACTGCACTGAGGAAACACTATATGACCTCCTATCCTGAGAAAAAGGCTGCCATTTGACATAAGCTTCTGAGAAGGAATTTCAGAAGCAAACCCGAGGCAAATCACGGACAGTCTTCCATTTGTGGAGCTGTCTTACAAGCAAGCTCCTGTTGATAACACAGAATGTATTCAAGGAAGAAGACAATTTCAAGTAATCAGGGCATCAAATGCTGAGCTTGAAAGTGGTATTTATGGCATGCCCTGAAAACACAGAATTCTTACTTTGACCCTCGTAGATGAGCAAGCCAAGAGAAAAGCCACATGGCCGATTTCAGGTGAGCCACTGCATTTGTAGCACTAGAGCTCGTAGCTCCTGTTAATGCTCTGCTGGTGGAGGAAAGTGGTGGGAAAAGAATGAATTCATACATCTTTTGCTGTACATCTAACCAGAGGTATAACCACTGAAGTCCGTAGTTCTGTTTGTAGATAGAGGAAGATCAAATAGAATTTGGTCCCAACCAGATGGACAAAGTAAAATTAGCCATTTTTTAAAAAAACAGCAATGTCTTGCGGGATTAAACAAAACAAACAAAATCCCCTTCACGGGGCAAGACTTAATCCAGATTCTACATCCTGTAATCCTGAGAGTAGCCCTTACAGATGAGTTATACACATCTGATTCAGCTTTCAGGGAAGTCAGTAGCAGGAACAACACCACTTCAAAACAAGCTTTCAGAAAACACCAGAATTACAATAACTGACTCTGAAGCCATCTTCTGCTGTCACCTGCCATGATAGTTACTGCAGGCTGTTAATGGCATCAGCAGTGTAACAACTCCATTATCAAAAGTTGTGAGACTGTGATACGAAGACACTTTAATGAAAAATTAAGTTGCAGTACATGAATCAGGGTTTAGCTACAGCCAGCTGACGTACTGAATGCAACTTGTTCTTGTCTGAAATGTTAGTGTGGAAGGAAGAGTTGAGTTAGTGACCTAATTTGCTAATGTAGACAAGTCCTTATCTGGAAAAAGTCTGTCTACAGCACTGCCAGCAGAAAGTCCGACTTCAGCATATCACAACTCTTTAAAGCAAGACTTGATTTAGCAGGGATGGTGCTGGCTTAGCTCTCTACATCCACATACCATGGAGAAATTCCAAAACTACCATTCACTGTAACTTCCCATTTCAAAGGTCTTAAGCTCAGCTGTTAGTGAGCCAGGCTGAATCCTACCGTAGCCTCGGCTCTGAAGCTTGCTATAACTAGATTGACAGAGCAAGGCAAGCCATCACAGCATTTTGTGAGCACCAAGAACACAACAGGATTCTTCACTGATTACATTTTTCCAGAGTCTCTTTGAATGAGCAGCTCTGTTAAACCCATTCCTCATCCAACCCATAGGAAAGTCAAAACATACTACTACTATAGATGCACAGCCCCCCAGGAAAGAGTATGATGAGCATTTTAAATCTACCGTTGCATAGGGCTTTACCCTCACGCAGGCTCCTTACCACGCACAGGAACACATTCATATTATAACATCAGCAACACACTCACTCTGTCTTGGCAAAGGGATACGGAACCCCCAATTCATCTGCAAAATGAGGGCTGTTCCTATTCTTGTCAGCTCCTTCTGGCATCGTATGAGCATTTATATAGCCATAATCCACTTGCTTCCCTCCAGCAAACACCGTGGACTTCAGCAATCTCAAAGATCCAAGGCGCTAAGCCTCCACTCCTATTAACATTCAAAAGGAATTCAGGCTTCAATCCATTAAGCGCTTTTAAAAAAAAAAATCTCATCTAAATTAATTTGCCAGCAAGTCCTTTCCTGGCTAAGGACTGGTGAAAGCTAAGTTTTCAGAAACCCCTGCATTTCTGTGCAAGGCAAAAATCAGTTCTGTGCTTGTTTCAAGGGAGTGAAAACTAAAGACAGAAATGAGGGAATAACTTCAGAGTGGAGCAACTTTAAAAAGGCATGATGGACCATCCCCTAAAAAAAAATTGTCACTTCTGCACAACCTGGGTGCATAATTTTAAACGCAAGCCAAGATCTACTAATTAAGAAAAAAAGAAATGACTCTTCAAACCCCCTTCACTGCAGAGCAGAGACACAAACCATATTGCTGATAGAGACTTACGTATGCAGCACAAGACCTATAACTAACATGATGAACTTAGTTCTCCAGAGAGACACCGCAGCCCAGAACTTGAACCTACACATCTGCATCCACAGCTCCGCAGCTAAGAAACTTGTCTTGCTCTTTACAGGATACAAAACTGATACCGAAAGCTGGCATAACCAATTAGACGTTTGTGAGTGATTATTACAAATACCGATGGAGGCGCTTAAGCTTTATTTAGAATAACACACCTACATCTCCTCACACTGAGAAAGCAAGGAAAGCCAACAGGAGTACAGCACAGAGCTTCTCCTTTCAGAAAACAAAGTATTTCACTAAAATAGTACTGAAACACACCAGAGTAGTACAACATTGGAAAATGTTGTCCTCAGATATTTTAAGAGTGAGCTCCACTTTATCAGCTCCAATGCACTGCTTTATTTTAAAGCTATCCCACTAATTCTTCTTTCCTCACTGTTATTTTAAACCCACAGCTTTAATTGCGGCAAAGAACATTCTTTCAAACGGTCATCATCCTCATGAAGAGCGCAGGAGTGTTTTACATGTTGAACACATGTGTAAGAAGAAACAAAAAACTGGCAACAGATTCTTCATCCTTTCTTCTGCTCTTTACCACTTGATTAAATGTCCCTGACTGGACAATTCTAAAGAACCAGAAACTTGCAAAATGTCGTATGTTACCCAAACAATAAATCTTTCTACTACAGCTATAGATGCATAAAGAGTTCATTCTATGGTTACTTTATTATTATTTAAAAACCACTGAATTCAGAGAAAAATACATAAACTGCTCTAAAATTTGCAGCTGTTAGAATTAGAGGGTCCAACATTTTTAGTTCAGCACCAACAGCTCAGTTTTCCCATCTGTCGTTCAACCAGTTTGTTAAAGACCTTCCAGCTCTAAATACTCCAGAAAAGCTGGTGCAAGGAAGATTCACCAAAGCAAATTCTTATGAGCATGTAGGACAGCAAGGTCTAGAATGTTTTTTGGTAGTAACGGGGTACACAGTGGTGGCCACGATCCACGAGCTGCTTTGGCTCAACAGAGCTGTCTACAGCTGTCACTTTGCATATCTACCTCCACTTTTGTTAAGCAGAATAACCCACAAGAACTCAGTTTATTTAAAACTCTGGTGTTCATTAAGATGCCTCTGGGACACTTCTTGTATGGTGCTGCTTTCAGCTGGTGGAGAAACTTCATGATTCTGTTTAAAAATAAAAAGCAATTGCACTTGAGCATGACACAGCTGCTAACGATCATTTAATAGATTTTCCTGTACTATGTGCTCAACACTCCAGACCTGGAAAAGAAATACAGCCCACTGCGAATAGAGTTAAGTACCCAAAAGGTTTCAACTGCTCTTTTCTTACTTCTAGGTCTCTTACTCAAAGAGCTGAGTTATTTGAGATGGTTTGTTTATCACATGGTTTAACAACTGGAGCTCCAGATACTCACATACAAAGCTAATAACTAGAATCACTGAATAGATGTAAGGTGTGACCTAGATTGAAGAAGAATAACGAAGGCACCCTGAAGCAGACACAACTCACAAGTTTCCAGAGCTAGCCTTTACAGAGCACAACATGAGCAACCTGGGGTATCATTTCTGCAAACAGGCTCTCTCCCCCATCAATACAGAGAAAAGCCAAAAACATGCAGCAGGAATTTTAATGTTTTAGCCCGTATTCGTGTCTCCTAAGCAAGTTGATATTAGGGGTCATTTCCCATGTACGGAGAAAACAATCTTCACGGATAATAATGATAAAACCTTATGGAATGCAGCAACAACCAAAAAATGTATTCTCAGATGACTACATTAGGGCCAAGTCAATATTAGTCCCACTTCACCCACGCACTGCATAGTCTAAAAATGCTGTCAGCCTGATAAGAATTTCCTGATTCACTTAAAAAAAAAAAAAAAAAACAACCTGAAAAATGCATCTGATCACCGAACTCAGCTGGAACCCCGCAGGAGTCCATCCTCCAGCACAGCCGGGACGAGCGGCGCGGCGCGCCCCGTCCGAGCGGAGCAGCGCGGCTCCCTCCCGCCGGCGGGCAGACGTTCCGACCGTGTCCGCGCCAGCGGGCAGCACTACACCGGCAGGCAGCAAAGGGGCAGCGCTCCGCCGGCAAAGAGAGTGAGCAGGAAGGCTCAGCAAGCAAGGGGGGACGGAGGAGAGGAAGGGAGGGAGAGAAGAAAACAACTTTCTCTCCTTTCCCCCTCCAGCCGCACAAGCCTACACCCAATCACCCGACTGTAAGAATTTGGGGTAAAAGTAGTTTTCGTTTTAAAGCAAGGTCTTACCAGGCACCGCTGCTCTGGGGCACCTTCACCAGATCCCCGCATCTCCAAATCAGGCCGGGGGCTGCATAGCGCATCGCAGGCTGGCCGGAGGTCTCCGCCCCGGCAGCCAGCGATGCTCTTTGCACCCCGGTAAGGGGGGTGACGGGGGCCTCCCCAAAAAGCCCCACTCCCATCCCGCCTCACAGCCACGACTTTCTCAGTCCACCGCGCACCCCGTCGCTCCCTGCGGCTCACCTGCGGGCAGCCCGCCGCGGGCGCGGCCAGACAGCGGGTGGCCCCGCACGCCGCC
>JASSUY010019571.1:0-25247 GCA_032466535.1 Forpus xanthops | reverse complement strand
TGTGAATGCTCCATCACTGGCGGTGTTCAAGGCCGGGTTGGACATAGCCTTGGGTGGCATGGTTTAGTGGGAGGTGTAACTGCCCATGGCAGGGGGTTTGGAGCTAGATGATCTTAAAGTCCTATCCAACCCTAACTATTCTGTGATTCTATGATTCTATGATTTGTTTACTAAATGGAGCAGCGAGAAATAGCTTGAAACTTTAAAGTTTAAAAATTTTTACTGGCATAAAACTGGGATGTGTCCTCAATGTACCATCAAAAACTGCTCAGCTACCACAGAAATGGGCGGATGCAACAACATTGCTGAAGTATGGTTACCTGTAGCTGTGGTAAGAAAGGAATACAGAGGTTCTACTGTAACTTTCCTCTCCTCATAGTTCGATAGTGTGAGAAGATCCTTTTGATCATGGTATAGGAGTAGGTTTAAAAGTATAAATGCCTTAAAAGATATTGCTACAAATTTCTTATGACATGTCCATGTCTTGTACATGTTACAGTTTAGCAGCTTTCATTCATGAGCTGTCTTTTCTTCTGCAGGCTTAACAGCCCCAACTCACTCATCCTATCTTCATATGGGATGTGCTCCAGTTCCCTGATCATCCTCGTGGCCCTCCTCTGGACTTGAGGGGAAAGAATAATGCATCAGAAAAATATGGATTAATGTGTAAACACGTTGTTAAAATAATAATTATCCTCCTTGTGGGGAGTTCAGCTTGCATTGTGTCAGATCTGAATATGAATATCTAAGACAAGAAAGCTGGTTTATTTTTGAATTAGGTTCTTCTGCATTAAATATCCTTTCTTTACTAAACTTCAGTTGTTTGCAGAATTGTTGAAAATTATGAAGATTCTGAAGAATTTATATATTCGCATAGACAAACTGATAATCTGCTCTGATATTGTACTGCATCATTTATTGCATTTATTTAGAAGGAACAGAATGTATAGTGACGTTAAGAGACATTACTGAAGGGTTTTTTTTTTAAAGTAATTTTAAGGTGGTGACCATGGTCTTGCATATTTACACATGCATATGTGTTTGTGATAACTGCATAAACTACATCCATCTTATTGTTTGTTAAGTCTCTGAACCACTTGAATCTTGATCAGGAAAGATTCCTGTCCATACATTTGCATACAGCTGAACTCACCATTGACATTCAATAATTATAATGAGCTGTCAGAAACTGTTTATACAAGAAAGGATATGACTGATTTCCCTCTTTTGCATCTTTTCATTACAGGATGTAGGAGAGGAAAGGAAATCTGACTGCTTGCTTGACTGTCCAACTGATTTGCTCTAGGGTACACTGAGAAATAACTTCTTAGTAGTGCAGGCAAAATTTGGTTTGGGAGTGAAAACAAAATGAATTTAAGAAGAAACTGTGGCCTGTTAGTGTTTTAGAAGGTTGATGGCAGTAGAGGGAGATATGCTAGAGTCTAGAGCTGTTTTTCAGCAGGTCACGGATGAGAAAGTGAGTCTGGAAAAGCTAGAAGAGCTTCCAGGGAATGAAGGTGAAACTAGAGAGCTAGTAGCAGATTCAGCTTGACAGCCGAAATCTCTCTTACTTCTTTTTTTCAGTCTTCTTCTGGAGTTTTTATTCTCCCATGTTCTTGCTTCCTTCTTGGAGATACGAGAGACAGCTACTATCTTCTCTTGCTCCAACTGTTCATTTGGCAGATGATCCCCATCTGCACCACAGACAACAATGATTATATCTTATTTCTCCATGAGCTCATTTCCCCTCATTTCCCTATGATCTACCTTCACTTATTACATCTGCTTTGTCTGCAGCAGCCCCAGCACATTCTCATCTGTGGCCATGCAGGAAGGAAAGGGAAGACTATATCATGACAATACAATAGAGGCTGAGCTGGGAGAAAAAGATATAAGGAGTGGACCTTTATCTGTCTCTCACTAAGGCTCGAAGGGTTGGAGGAGATAGATGTAATAAACCATGCTTCATACCCTAAGTTTTCTGTTAAAGTGAAAAAAAGAAAACCAAACCACTGAGAAAGGGTTTTACAGAAAATGTTGGCCACATAGTCTATGTCTTATGGGGAAACGAAAAAATGTGCAATTTGCTGTCTTGTGTGACTTTTAGAACTGATGGTTTTGCAAATGCTTTTATGAAATGTAGTACCAAAATTTTCTGTTTTCTGTTAGCCATGCATGAAAAATCATGGTGTTGTGATACAAGTAAATGCCTAAATATTGTTTTAATATATTAAAATTCTCTACACTCATTCTATTTAATTTCTTCAATGCTTTGGAGTAATTGCGAAGAAAGATTGAATTTTAAAAGTCACTAACATTTAAATATAATTGCATAGGAGTAAATGAAATGAGACTTAGAAGGGATAATAGGCTGCTGAAACAATAGTCCAGCAGTTTTGACATCTTAGTACTATCAAGGTAAAAAGCATCTGCCTTGGTGTCATAAATCTACAGATCACTCCTTTCTCCATCTGTACATGTTCTTTGTGCTGTGTCTACTCTAAGAAACTGTAATTTCACTGGCATTATACCTATTTTTTAATGGAGTTCTGACTAATAACAATTATCTGTCTATAGAAGTCTAAAAGCAATACTAATTATTTTTTCTAATACTTTTCATTATTAAGGATACTAAGATACTTACAATCAACTACCAGAGACAATTGAAGCTTAATGGAGAAATTTATCAGAAGGAAATCTGTGAAAGAGTATTAGTTACAAAGTCACCAGCTCTGTAAATTATTGAAAAGCAAACAAGTATTCAAGCAAAGTACTGCTGTTTTTTTTTAAATCATTATCAAATTCTTTCCTTGTTGTCTGTCTTTAGATAGACTTTTCTCACAACTCGCTAAGGTTTTCATTTTTATGTTATGTTTTTATGTTAGGAGTAGTCTTTGTATGTGTGTATGCTTGCTTTTGCAGGACACAGTGGTAGAGCCACCATCTGTTGTGTTTACAGCAAACCTTTAAAGCTCTGTATTCCCTGAGCTAAAAAAGTACTTTTTAATCATCACCTGTGAGTATAAATAGTTTAACTCTGCAAAATGTTGCTTAAAATTATTTTTCCCTCTCTTTGTTGCTTATATCAATATTTTTATTTCTATTTCTATAAAACAAACATATCTGAAAACATGAAAAGCTAAGGAATTCTAGAGTTACAGTAAGTCGTGTAACCTTAATTAGGCTGCATTGTACCCTTAATTATATTAGTCTTTAGTTATATGATACATAATTTCTTTTCCACATTTCATTTTGTCATATAATACAATAACTGTTTTTCTAGTTAGCTGCAGATTGCCATTTCCAGTGACTCAGTACCTAAATAGCTGTGTATATAAACATAGTTTGGGTGTTTTGCAGTACTGCAGGCAGTAAGCTATCTGTTGGAATTTTCTGCCTACCTCTGAGCCTGGCACATTTGCTAAAGGTAACGTGAGAAGGCTTATTTGATTCACACCTTTTAAACATTGTGACCAAGATACCAAAGTTAATTGACATGAGTTACTTGATTACTTTTGCAATCAGTGAGTATAGAGGAATAAAAATCTTCTCACTAAAAACCCTAGAATTAGGTAATATACGTCTAAATTTGTATTTGAGCACATATTGCCAAATTATCTGACATAAATGCTCCTTCACAGTCCTTACTTGACTGTATACCAAAACCAAAGCACATCATGTCTTATTATTTTTTCCCTCCATGGAATCCATACAGAAATTACAGGGAAAAATAATTAATGTGGTTCTTGTTGGTAAAAATAAGATGTCTGGCATAATGTCTCAGAAATATGTGAAGATTTAGGTCTATGAATATAAAAACTGGGAATAACAGAAACAAAGAGTTTCCACCTGGAAATAAGTATCATTGCTAGATCAGCAGCAAAAAACAGAAAAACCTAACTGCAATATGTACATTTATAAATACAGAGGTTTTGATTGGACCGAAACAGGTGCATTTAATGTCTGAAGAACAAAAAGACATAAAAGCCAGAAATCAGGTTCTAATATTTTATTAAGCTTAGTGGAGATGAATGAGCTATTAGACCTTCTCAAGCTCCTCATCAGGAAGGACAAACTTTTTTACAGGTATGAAACATTCCTTTCCCCCTTTGCACAGGGAAATGAATGCAAACTTGTTAGCATTTGCAAACACATTCCCAGCACAATGCTGCAATAAGCATACAGGGTAATGATTCAAATGATTCATGCTCCCTTCATGCCGTTGACATTTTCTCCTGTCAGATGCTCTGTTTAGGCACAGTAATCCCCTGCATGACAAGCTGGGTAAGATGGGGTGGTGGAACTGTCTACTGGCTTTATCTTATCTCAGCTAGCAAACTTTCCCAAAGTGCTCGATTAGTTCTTAGTAGGAAACTCAGAGTCCCTAAATATACTTTATCTAGATGTATATTTTTGTATTCCTCTTTAGGTATTAACTTTTTTTTCAGGAAAATATAACAGTATGTATTTATGCTACTGGACAATATGTGAAGAAGAAAACCACCCAGATATTTCAGAAGAAGGAATGCAGTAGTGTGAATATATAGAAGATCGTTGGATTTTAGTTCACAGAATTACAGAACGGTTCAAGTTGGAAAGGATCCCTGGAAGTCATCTGGTCCAAATCCGCCATCTAGGAAAGATATCTGAAGCCGGTTGTCCAGGACCATGTCCAGGCAACTTTTGAATACCTCCACAGTCTCCTTGGGCAATCTGTTGCAGTGCTCAGTCACCCTTATAATAAAAAAAGTTTTCTGATGTTCAGAGAGAGCATCCCAGAATGAGACACAGGAGGCTGGCTATGGCCTCACTGATGCTGGGCAGAGTTCAAGGATTGTCTCCCTTAAGCTGCTGCTGAGATTTCTTCTAATGCAGCACAGATTCCATTGGCCTTCCTTGCTACAACTGCACACTGGTGGCTCATGGCCAACTTGCCAATAAGCCCCAAGCATACTTTCGCATGATGCAATTTTACTGATGCAATTCTTAAATTGTTAAATTTTAGTTGTTAGAAATGAATATATGTCTTCCAAAATATTCTCCAATTGTTTACAGAATTTTTTTTAACATTAACTTTTAAAATAGATTTGAGTCATGCAACTGCAACATATAACTGATTTAGTACAGCCATTATCATGATAAGCAACATACAGAAATTAAATGCCTTCCCTAAACTCTCAAGTAAACTTTACAAAGTTGCTGTGTTTTATATTTCCCTATATAAGACATTGTGCTGACAAATGCTATAAATTTTAATACTTAATATCTGTAGAATTTACTATGTGAAATCTTTCATGCCTGATTTTGAGATAGCAGTGTTATAGATATGTGAATCACTTAAAGAGTCTATTGAAGGTGTCCCTCACTGGAGTCAGACCCTTTATACAGTTTTAAAAGAAGTGGTTTTAAATCTTGAAATCAATTTTTTTTTTTTTTGAGCTGTGGTCCTCCTATGGAATTTTCTTTTTCGTTTATTATTATTATTAGTTTGTTTAGAATGCAAATTCTGAATTTGTTAACTGCTGTTCAAGGTCAGGTTGGACATAGCCTTGAGTGACAGGGTTTAGTGGGAGGTGTCCCTGCCCATAGCAGGGGAGGTTGGAACTAGATGATCTTAAGGTCCTCTCCAACCCTAAATATTCTATAATTCTATGATTCTGATTAGCAAACATAGCTTTTGTTTGCTAGTCTGCACTTAAGGCAAGTGCTTTTCTTCTGTGAAGCTAGAGAACAGAATTTGAATCTAATTATTCAGTCTCTTTGCAGTGGAGAAATAAAGAGATTTCTATGCTATGATTCAGCCATTTAATTAAGAGGCCAAAAATATTCCTGAGCTGACCAAAGCAGGAGCCAGAAAGGACTACTGCATTTACAGGTGTGTAAATTGTAGATATGAAAAAGTTAGGCAGTTTGAAATACACTATGAATGAGAAATCAAGAATTTGTCTCAATTCCTTCAGTTGGAGAATGTGAGACAGTCTTTAACAGCACAATCACACGATTAGACATAAATTTTATGTTTGTGGAACTTCACAAACATACCCAGACCTTCAGTCTTACCACATGTCTACATTGATAAAAACCTGTCAAAAACTAAGTCTTGTTCAGCCTGCAGTTGGCAGAAAGTTAGAGAAAAGATTCTGTGAAATGCAGCATTAAGAAATTGCTAAAATTATTCTAAATAACTCACTGGAGAAAAAGTGAAATTACTTGTTTCATTAAAAGAATCTACTAATATTAATTACCAGTTTGCCTGCTCAAGCAGTATCAGACTTTCTTCATCTGCTCTTGCACTTCAATTCTGTGTTTTCAGATATTCTGATTTGATTCCTGACATGGCACTTGAAAGGCTTCCTCTGTCCTTCAGTTCTAGGTTTATTGCTGCTCTCATCAGCTATGCAGCAAAAGAACATATATTAAAATGCAGAAAGTGCTCATAATAGCAGAGAACAGGCTGTTCTTCCCTCCAGGAGCAGCTCAGCTGTAAAGATGAATGTATTTTTCTAGAAGAGAAATAATAGTATTCTATGCCAGTCCATTCTTTTCCTTGAACAGCCCTTAAACAGGAAACAGTGACTATAGTCTTAGAGGCTTTGTACAGTAATCATAACTGTGTATCACAACCTCCATACAGAAGTACATTAATGGCAATACTTTAGCCTAAGTGGGTGCTTATGTGTCTGGACTAGGATGAGCTTGACTGCTTCTTCATTTTTTGCATGACTGCCCATACAGCCAATAAATAATATTGTCTACAAATAAAACATGCGTAAATCCAGGTAAAATTCTGGCCTCAAACTCACAATGACTTAGCTGTATTGCAAAATAAAACAAGATCTCAGACAGCAGATGGAGTCTTTCGCAGTAGACAGGGATAGTTGAATGATATTGAATTATCAAAGACATATAGCGACTTTATCAGGAGAGAGTCGTAGAATATTTTGTGCATCCCTAAAAGAAGGAATATGCATGCAGAAAACATTACTTTCCCCAGTCCAGTCAGATGAATTTAGTGTCAACTCAGTTGGGCTAAAAACCTGCAACCCTGTAAGGTCCCTCTCCTTAGTGAGAGCAATGCCATTCTTTGCCTCAGGCAACATTGCAATTGCAATGTTACAGAATGCAAGTTAGTCTTGGTGTTGGTTTATTTTTTTTTTTTTCTGTTTTTTTTTTGGGGGGGAAGGTGTCTTTTTTTAAACAAAGAATAAAAATAATGCAACTATGGAGGGTTTTCATGTTGCAAATTTTTAATTGAAGTAAAACACCTGGGGTTATCTTTCAGAAAAAATGTTCTGCAAAATGACTTTTTGTATACCCTGGTACTAGAACATTACACATTCTGATTTTATAATACTATGTTTGGCCCTTGAAGAGTGTCCACTGTATTTCTGAATATATTCCATCTGTAATTTTCAGCTCAGGACTTCAAAGTTTTAGTTAGGACCGTACTTTTCCAGTTTATCCATCCTCATCACCCCTTAATCCCAGACCATGATATAAGGAAGTGGAATTACCAAGTGTCAGGAGTTTAGGTTTCCATGAAAATTAGTGGTTTATTCTAAATTTCTGGGGGGGGAAAAAAAAAAAAAAAGAACCAAAAAAAACCCAAAACTTTCCAACCTCACAAAAGTTTTCATATTTGATTTAGGAAAAGCAATGTCCAGATATCCAAATACTTTGAAAATTAACATTCTTAATAAATAAATGATATATATACATAAACCTCTCCCAAAAAAAAACACATCTTGTTTTATGCTTGTGCCTGCCTTAGTTTCTCAGTGTAGTTCTTGAGCTTATTTTGATTTCTTTTTTGTGCTATCCTGCTGTTGTAAAATAGCGCAGCTGTTTTGAAGTATTTACGGAATATGAAGCAAGTGGAAAATAACGTACTTTCATTAATCACAAGGAATAATGACAACTGTTATAATATTACATTTAGATGAAGGAATTAAGGAAGTTGTCTGGTGGATCCTTTGACAGGGTTACTTACCAGTTTGTTGGAAACAAGAATTTTCTCTATACTTTGCCTCAGGTTTGCTGCTCTCTGAGCCAACATAAACAGGAGGCACTGAAAGGTGACCTTTTCAGTCTCTTGCAGTTTGTGTTACTGTCATAGTTTAACCCCAGCCTGCAACTAAGCATCACACATCTGCTCACTCACTCCCCCTAGGTGGAAGAGAATTAGAAGAGTAAAAGTCTATAAACTTGTAGCTTGAAATTCAGGCAGTTTAAGAGGTAAAGTCAGAGCTGCACATGCAAGCAAAGAAAAATAAAGAGTATGTTCACCACTTCCCATCAGCAGGCAGGTGTTCAGCCATCTCCATGGACCACCCCTGTAAAATGTACATAATGTGACCACAAAATGTTCCCAGAGATCCACAAAACGTCTATTGAGTTTATTTAGTCCATGACTTTGGGTTCCATCTTTTATGGGGATCATTCAGGACAGGAGAGATGGTGTGTTTCATGGAGTATAGGGCACTAAAGCCAGCACAGGTAGGCTTACTGCTGCATTTGCAGTTTCATGTAAGACTGGTCCTTCACTGATTTGAATGGTTCCTGCTACAGTAATTCCTATTACATTACACGCAATCCAAATTATGGGTTACAGCAGTTTAAAGGCATATCTATTACAATCTCCACCCCTGGTCCCTTTGGACCATGCTGCAAAGTTTAATATTGCAATTAATTGCCTGGCTAGCAACAGGGGGTTCCTGCTATAATAATTCCGATAACATGCAATTCAAATCCCATGTTAAAACAACTTAGAGGTATTCCCATTACAATTTTAATCTATGGTCTTTTTGAACAAGTCCATCAGGTTTAACAGTGCAATGAACTCCTCCCTTGCCCTTCCTCCAGCTTTCACTGATGCACAGATTGCTGTCCCTTCAGGGTGTACCTGCTCCAAGAGGAGCCTTATCTATGAGCCTCAGTGTTTTCAGGGGTATATCTGCTATGACATAGATTTATCCACAGTCTCAGTTGCTTTGAAGTGCACTTGTTCCATCATGATCTTATCCATGGGCACAATGCCTTCTGAAGTAAACCTGCTCCAACATGATCTTAGCCATGGCTGCAGTTTCTCCAAGGTTGTAACTGCTCTGTTTTGGATCCATCCATGACCACATGCTTTCAGGTGTTCGAACGTGACCTCATGCATAGACACTGATGCTTCAAGTTATACTTGCTGCAGCACGGTTTTATCCTCACCCACAGATGCTTTGAGATGTATCTGCTCTGGTGTAGATTTACTCACGGCCATAGACACTATGGGGTGTCCTGCTCCCACATGGATTCATCCACATGATGTGAGGAATAGTAACAGACTAAGGAAAGGGTTAAGAGATTTTTTTTTTTGAAACTATGTCTTGCTTGTCTTAACTTAGTATAGGAACGGGTATGTTCTTCTTCCTACTTGTCATGTGGTTAAACTACAGCCCAGAATAGAATAGGTAACCAAAACACACTGTTTGAAATCAGGAGCCCTTTTCCTTCAAGAAGATGAATGTCTGACAAGAACTTGTTTAACTGGACTCTATAAGACTTGTGGTTGTCAGCTGGGGAAACTGTGCCAAGGGTGAAAAGTGCATAGTGAGGAAGACCTCTTACTTCATCCAGAAGAACCTGGTCTGAGACCACCAGGTGGCAGTGTGCAGGTGTAGAGTGGAGGGGAAGGGTATTAATGAGTTCCTAGAACTAATTGTAATAATCTCCTCCTATGCTTGTGAAATCTTATGACTATGTAAGTTGGGGTGTGATAAATATCTAGCTTGTTGAGCTCTCAATGGGCAAGTTAGGTGGAGCAATTCCCCTTGCAGACAGCTCCGCAATAAACATACTTGCTTTATAACTCTGAGTTGTGAAGTTCTGTTCCTTAAATAATAAGGACCTTAATAAGGTCAGAGTTCCTCCAGCTCAAGTTCACACTGAAGTTCCAGCCTGTCCAATACCGCAACACAGAAACAGCAGCAATGCCCATGCCATCTGCCAGACCAGGCACATCACCATTGCTGCTATCAAAATGTTCCCAGGCAAAGCAGAGTAAGATGATAAGCAGCACACCTGTACAGCAAGAAAAAAAGCAAAATGCAGCCACTAACAAGCACTAGACTAATTTATAGTAAGGTAAGCAAGACCCATGGCAAGCACTGAAGCCTGTCAATGAATAGCTAAACAGCAGTAACAGCTATGTCTTCGATCTACCACATTCCAAATAAATCTGTTATTATATCAAAACTTTTGAGCCATATGCTAAGCACCAAAAAAATGTCTGTTGAGGTTTAACATCAGCTGGCAACTAAGCACCACACAACTGCTTGCTTACTCTTACAAGTGTGATGGGAAGTGAGAAAAACCATGGTTTGAGATAAAGACAGTTTAGTAGGTAAAGCAAAAGCTACAAACACAAAACAAAACAAGGAATTCATCCACCACTTCCCATCAGCAGGCAGGTATTCAGTCATTCTCAGGAAAGCAGGACTCCCATCACATGCAAGGGTGACTTGGGAAGGCAATCATCATCGCTCCAAATGTCCACCTTCCTTCTTCTCCCAGCTTTGTGTCCCTGCCCAGATTTTTGTGCACCCCTAGCCTACTTGCTGGTGGGGTGGGTTGAGAAGCAGAAAAGGCCTTGAATCTGTGTAAGCACCACTCAGCAGTAGCAAAAATATCTCTGTGTTATCAGGACTGTTTTCACCACAAATCCAAACATAGCTCCATGCTAGCTACTATGAAGAAAATTAACTCTATCACAGCCAAGACAAGCACAATCATTCTTGAGGAATTTAGTGAAGGAACACCTTATCATTGGCTTCAGAAGAGCTAAAGTTCTATGTCACCTCCCAGGTGAGGACCATGTGTCTTTTTTTATGCCTAGTATCTGTATGACTGGATGAGCTCAACAATAGCCTGACATATGAGATAACATTTCATACCACTTTATGCACCTTCTGGTCCTGATAGGAGACCAGAAAGCTTGAAAGGAATCTGGCTATACTGTGAACAGCATGATTGTTGCTCCTGAATGAGATTCATTAAGATGACTCAACAATTATTAGCTTCCTAAGGATAGCTCCAGGATTCTCAAAGGAGAAAAAGGAGCCTTCAAATACCCTCATAGGAGATTAACAGGGCTTCCAATCTCATTTGAGAAAACCTGGCAAAGAAAGTTAATTAAAATAATCCTTGGATTTTCTAGGAAAGTAAGCAGTTAAATTACATTCCAGCACAGTGTAAATAGAGGAGCATGATGGTGACATGAATTAATGATATATAATGAAGTGCTAAGCACTGCCATTATCACTTTTTCCCAGTATGTCTTAAACAGCTACAGTTGCTGCTGAAAGAACTTCCAATAGGGCTCTTTTGAAGAATTTAGTAGAAATGGCACAGAATTTTACAATAAGCTGACAGTTTATAAATTTTATTTCAATTCCCCCATTATATGGTATGCACACTTCGTTTTATTATTTGACAGTACATGTTCACTGAACTAAATCACGCAGTATAAATCACCCTCTGTGTTCTCATGTCATAGCTCTATATCAAGGGAAAAATCATTGTGCTTTGAGGCTGTGTTGAATGAACAGGCAGTACCTGTCTGAAAACTATCTGCACACCAAAATAAGCCCAGTGTTCCCAGAGATTTTAAATTGATATAGCCCCATTTATGTGCAAATGATGAGAGGTGAATTCCCACTGATAATATTAGTGTGATGCATTACTGGGGAAAAAAAAAAAATAGAAAAGATTAGGTATCAGACATATCAAAGTGTCACACAGTGTGCTAGGAAGAAATGGTTCATTGCCTGTGATCAGCTACTGGATCTGATTTTACGTGGAAACAAAAACCAATCCTGTATTCCTACCCACTCTGCTGTGAAGGAAAGGCAAGTAACTGTTTTCTGATTATTTGATGCTTTAGTAGAATTGATAAACTTCTTACATGCATAGAAACAGTTTTTAAAAATACATTAAAAAAAGTAAAGAATATTCATTTTTGTTAGGTTTTAAGGGTAATGTGGACAATTTTGAATTAAAATATATAAATTATGTAGTTGAAATGTAGTATCATTTTCTATAAACATTCCCAAATATATGTGCATTTTAATTAGCTAATGGTGAATGCGATTACCAAAATATCATGGGAAAATAAAGATCATTAAAGATTATTTTTTATTAGGAAAAACAGTTCACAGTATATACACTTACCCATTTCTGTAATCTGCTTTCTAATTTATGCAATTATAACAACACAGTGGCAAGAGGCCAACAAATCTGAAGATGCTGGTCTAAAAAGAAATACCAATATTGAGGCTTTATGCTTTAATGCAATCCTGTAAATTATTCACAGTTAATAACTTTTAACTGTATAATAAAGATTATAATAAGATATTCTTAGAAGTTTTCTAAAATGTGTGTTGTGGTTTATGTTAAACTTGCAGGACATGTGTGCTACCAAAAGAGTATTTATCTGTTTCCACTTCAAAGGAAAAATCTAAACATTATAAAGTTTAATTTATATTTTTAAATATTTTTATATGTAATGCTTTATATGTTATGTATTTGTGTATGGTATTTATAATTATATAAGTATTTACTTTTACAAATTATAAAATATTTATAAATTTAATTTTTAGATCTATAATTTTTTAAATGAATTTAAAAACCACTCTGTGTTGAATTTTACGGTTCAGTAGTATGCTTCAGTTATTGCTGAAAACTGCTTAAGAAGAGATTTCAATGAAAATAAAAGTAATTATTAAATGAAAATTAGGTATATTTTTTTTTCTCTTAGATTTTTTTTTTCTTTTTTTTTTGTTATTTTTGTACACATGGAAATAATATTTCCTGCATACAAATTGTTGTTTTGATGAAAATTTTTATTCACATGTAAGGAAATACCCTATATAGCTAAGTGCTTGAAGGTTTTGCTGCTTAGATCTCTTCAGACTCACAGTTAATTGGTACCAAATGCTGGTATACTGAAATCTCTGTGCTGATGACACTGAGGTAGCCCCATCATCTTTATGCAGAAGAGTTTCAACCAGAGTGTAAATCTACTAGTACACTACAAAGCCCTCTGCTTTGGGTTTATGTAACTTAGTCTATTGTGGAAATCATGTGATGAAATGTACCCTTTATGGATAAGGACAACTATTGTTTTCTAGGAAAAATTCTTTGGGTAATATCACTTCCTTGTACAGGAAAAATCTGTGCACAGAAGTCTTGACACAGTATTTTGTGTTTCTTTAAGGAGGGTTATTAGACTGAAGATCTAATAAAAACCTCATTCAGCAGCTCTGTTTTGCTGTATCATGTGATTTTAGACACCATGTTTGGTACACCTATAGAGAGCTATATAGATATTTAGAATATAATCTTTTGAAACTCATCTTGCTGTAACACATATATTCTCCTGCGTTCATATATTTTTTATGCAGAAAAAAAATTGATTTTCAATAGATCTGTGAATAAGAAAGTAGTCTGGTAGCTATAATTTCACATATCCTTTTTCACAGTCAGAGTAAAGAAGCCTTTATGCAATGTTACGTATTGCTTTTCTGGTGGCAAATGAAGATTCAATATGGATTACCTAATCCTACAGTTCTATACAGTGATAGTATAATTTCCCCAGAACAATCGCACTAAGATTCAAGCTTGCTCATTATAACCACTCTGTCACAAGACTGACAGCAACAAGGGCTCACCCTCCTTCCTTCCCTTCTCCCCCATTCTCCACTTCATTCCTGTCATTCATTCCTTGCTATGATAATGGTACTGCTTCCACCGTGTGTATAGCACTGAAAGCCTGAGAAATACAGGAAATGCTGATTTATTTATAATAACATTTTCCTTAAGGCAGGCTATCCCATCCAGCTAATGGCTTTCATCTTCTATGCTGCATTGTTTAGTCATTTGGATATTGTATTCTCATATATATAGTTTCAACATGCATATCATTGGAGTATATAAGAACATACGTGGAATATGCTTGACATCCATCATACATTGTATGTTTTCTTACTTGGTAGTGAGGGGGAAGCAAGTGAGCAGAGTTCATAGTTTTGGTATGAGTCTTCGTCAATATTTGTTTGGAGTTTCTTTGTTCATGAGTGTTTAATACTCACATTGCTGTGCAGTTATATCACAGGCTGAAAAGCCTTTAGACTGTGCTGTCTACTTAAAGGGGAAGATTGTAGTATTTACTTTGTCTAAGAGTACTTTTTACCAAGCTTAGATCACCATGTAAAAGTAACAGCTGTCTTTTGCAGAGTAGTGGTGTTCTGACAAGCATTGTCTTTGTGTCAGAGGGCCCAACTTAGGCTCTGTTCTCCTAAAAGAGTGTAGCAAGACAAAAAGTTCTCCAGTCTGCTTTCCTTCTGTTGGAATCCCATCTGCAAAATTATACCTCCATGCATTATTAATAAGGCAAGCCTGGGCTTGCTGTTCAAACCAGCCCTTCCCTGCCAGTCCTGATCAGGGCACAGCCCTCAGCACCTGCTACTGGTTCAGGGCAATCCCCCTCTTCCTGTTCCTGCCTGATTACTTTATCATATCACAACTATAGTTAAAGCAAGCAAAAAAACTTCCCTCTATTACCTTCCTCCTGGAAATGGAATTTCATCAAAAAGCAGCTGCTGGAGAGGCCTTGACAAGCTTTCAGACTGAGACCACTAGTCCTCTAGTGAGTCATGAAGTGTGGTGGACTAGGCATTCCACTGTCCCAAAAATACATAATAAACCTACAGCAAAGAGAAAAAAAAAAAAAAAAAAAAAAAAAAAAAAAAAACAAAAACCAAAACCTGAAATTCTTATTTTAAACCTGTTTGACTTCTTAACTCTCTCTCTTTCTTTTTTTTTTTTAATACTTGGAACTACATCTTTTTTTTATCAGCTAGAAAAATACAAGAATATGTAATTTAAAAAGCAATGATTGAAGTGTTTTCCATCACTGTGTACTTACAGATTTCTCAGGTTTGGTTTAAACTTCTGTCAGAGAGGACAAAAAGTTAATCACCAGATAAGAGAAAAGTAAAGAATCATACTACAATTGCTTCGGGTTATGACATGCAGCCTTATGACATGACAGATTATGACATACAACATGACTAAATACCCAGATCTCCCCCTTTTTTCCAACACCTGAATTAATACCTCCTATGGTATAGATGCAACATTTGCGCTAAAGAACAAGGGAGACAAGCTATTCTGAGATATATAAAGCTGCAATCTGCTTGGAGGTTCCCCCCTGTTCACAGACATTAACTTTTAAAATCCTACAAGAAAAAACAGTCGTCTTCAAAGTCGACAGGTGCAATAGAAAATTTTCTTGCTATAGCAGTTCTTGGATTTTCTTCACCACTTCCATTATGAGTGACACAGCATGTATCCTTTGTTGTTCTCTGAAACTCACATGAATGCCTACCCATTAGCAGACAAAAGGAACTAAAATCTTAACTAACACATTTCTGTTCATTTTAAAGAAAATGAAATGATTGGTTTCAGATTTCTCTATATAAACCTGGGGAAATAAAAGCTCCAAATGGTAATCCAAAGGAAATGCTGGGAATGTTCTAGTACAAAAAGAAGTGTTGTGTACCTTAACTAAATCTATCCAGAATAAGATCAAATCATGAGAAACTGAAAACTTTGGCTTTCTATGCATGGGACAGGCAGAATTTTCTAGAGACCCTAAACCTGTGACTGCGAGGCAATATTTGGAAGTCACAAAATATCTTGCTTTAATTACACTTTCCAGTAATGACTGCAGATGACTTTACAATGCACTATTGAAAGGTTCGGTCTAGGCAGGTTTTACACTGTGAAGCTCTCTTTTCTGGATACTCATTTTCCTCTCATGATATAAGAATGCCAATATACTGTTATTCAAGGCTTACAAGGCAACTGTGATTGTTCTACAAGGCCCAAAATGTCTTCCGAGTTTCTCAGTCTTGTTATGGGATATCCATATTCTCACACAACATCCACCTGAAGCATGGTTTTGGACCACATTTTTCTCCCTACCTGAGTTTCTGCAAATGCTTTCCCCACTTCTGCAAATGTATTTTACCCATTCCCTCTTCCTAGTGCTGAGACAATTTTTCACTTCATTCTCTCTGATAAAATAAATGTTTTAAGGGTTTAATGCTCCTTTATCTTTCACTCCAAATTCCTTTTCAAAGCTCATTCATGTGCTTGCAATCAAAGCAGATGCTAAAATATGGTTTGCAAGAGATTTAGATCTCAGTTCTGATATTTTCATGCATACAAAAAAGTTGGTTGTCAGGTACTAAGCCCCTTGTTTAACACAATGAGATGAGCTAATATCTTTATTAGAAAATAAAGTTCACTAAAGTTATTACAAATAAGACTTTAAAATCTCCTGGCCTTCTTTTGGAGTTTTTTCGTTACCAATTAATTCCTAAAGTGCTGTCATGACCAAAGTATTAGTAATTATCAGTGGTATATATGCATTTTTAGGATATACATGATATATATTATTATTCAGACTCTTTTGCCGATATGTAACACCTCTATCAATCTTATGATTTTAATGTTATAAAGTACGGGCTTTGTGGTCCATAAGAAGTAGTAATACCCTTGTGGCTGCATCCTGCTTCTGGCTCAATAACAGAATTGTATTTCTAGTTTGGTTGTGAACAATTAGACGAATTGTTATATTCTTGAGACTGGGTCTTAGGCTGAAATACTAATTTCTTGAGAAAAGTGCATGCAATTTTATCATGCATCCTGCATATAACATTCAGCCAGTGGTTTGCATTTATCTATCCCTAATTACTGTGTGCAAAAAAAAACCCTCACTTTTTATAGACTTGGAAGCTACTGAGGTCCTGGTGACAATTTTGCAATTGAAGCAGAACCAGGTTTTGTTGAGAAGCAAATAGAAGGACTATGCTGGCATTTAGGAAAAAAATGAAATGTTTGTGGGTTTGCTGGCTGCTTTGTTTGCATATTTGATGTTTTCTACTGCCAGATGGCTGTTACTTAGAACCTTGTTTTTAGGGCAGAACTCCAGATTCTTCTCCAGGCACAAGCAAGATATTAACAGGAAAACTTGTGATCATAAACAGTGTGGAAAGAATTTCCACTTGGAGAAAGACTGTGAATGATGGATGGGATTTGCTTTCACACTTAGACCATCAAGATTACAGAGGACAACCAATATCCAGAAGCATGTTCCTAGTAATTCTTAAAAACTTGTAATCCCGGATTGCAAGAACCTTTTTTGTAACCAATTAGTTTGAGATAGATATTCTACTATTGCAGAGGTAGTTACCCAGATTTTCAAGAGAATTTATTTGGTAATTCCAAATTGCCACAAGACTTTATACTGCAACTGTTACATTGTATCTTTCAGTAGATCAGAAGATAACAGAGGCACATGAGTAGCCCTGTATGGCTGGAGGCTACAGGGATGAATGCATGTATTACCAAAGGGGATAAATGTTTCAAGCAGGATGTTAAAGAGCATCTTGTAAAGACTGGATACTAAGCAATTATCATCTCTTGCTTTGCCTGTATGTGAGATGTACACACGTCATTTTATTAATAAGCTAATAGCTTTATCAATGCTTCTGTCAACATAGCCACAAAGATAGCCACATGCATGGTGAAAGAGTCTAAGTCAGTAAAAGTGGGAAATGCTGCTTTAAATATTGCATCAATTCATTGAGATGTGGGGTTGGTAAAAAGGATTTAATAGCCTGCAGAAAAATTGGCTCTTAAATACCATAGCTAAATAATTTTTGTTGTAATGAAGAGATGTGTGATAATTGCCCTCCTTTGTGGGTGCTTTGATGATGTTATTTTGACTCTGGTGTGGGGAATTACTGACTTAAGTGAAGCTATGTGTGCTATGAAGGATATTCCTGCCACCATGATATAAAATATTTTGGTTCCTAGGTCTGAATTTGACCCATTTGAAGTATGAATTCTTATAGTGGAATCTTATGTTGGCAAACAACCTTCCTAATCCTTTAGTCGTATTATGACTTTGGAGGTACCTGACACACTAAATGGAAAATTAGTTGCAGTATATGTGTATGATAATATATTTAGAATATATCTTCCAGTTGAAGCAGATTTTTCAGGTAACGTATGCTTTTACTTCTCCCTCCCTTCCCCTGCCCCCCAAAGCCATACATTACTTGTGCATCTGTATATTTGTAACGAGGCCACTTTACCACCACATTTGCCATCACACTTGGTGGTAACGCTATTGCCTTCTTCAGTAGCTTTCTTGTTTCCTTTCCAGACTGAGGAATTGAGATTCATTTTCATTATGATTTAATTCTTTCTTGCAGACCACTGCAGCCTACTGTGAATGTTGAATGATGTTAATTCTCTAAATGCTGTTGCATGAAATTAGATGCAGTTAAAGGTAGTCCACACATACAGACTATAAAGAATGAAACCAAGGGACCAAAGGTAACAATAAAAATACATATGTAGCTTATCCAATTCCACTGATAACAAGCAATGCCAGTGAAAGAACAGAGGAAACTCTTCATCTGAATTAGACTGTCTCAGTGCCTGGATTCTGTTAACAAGTAGAAATCTCAGACAGAGACAAGCACCGTGTTGCAGATTTGTTATGACTTAGTTTCTTGTGATGAGTGTGCCTGTGTATATTATTTAATTAACTTCAACTACATAATCTAAAACATTACTGACTGCAGGAAGAAAGATCATATTTCTCTTGTAAAAATTTGGGCATGCTTGGAAGTGGCTTTTTCTTTTAAGTGGTATCATGCCTTGTGATATATTAAAAAGTCTCTTGATTGTCCTTTACTGTGTGTATGTATACCTCTTTGACTGCAGAAGATCATCATTAGAGCAGAAAAATGGCTGTACAAGAAGATAGAAAAAAAAAAAAAAGCCCATAAAACAAGTCAAATCCCCTCCTCCTCAAAATTAGTGTCTTCCACAATGGAAATTGTATGAGATAATTCAGTTCAGAGTTTGTATTATCTGTATTATCTGTACCTTTCTAGGCATCATCATGTTCTTCTGTTGGTGGAATTTCTTTTAGATGAAAGTTTCTTCCCATTGTGACATGAAAAAAAAAGCACATGTAGTTGGTATCTGTACACTGACAAAACCTTTCAAAGAAGAAAGAACAATCAGTATGTCAAGGCCATAATCCTGTAGTGGACCTGCATATAGCCACAAGAACATTCAGAAAGTGGGAAAGAAAGGAGGGAGAGAGGAAAGAAAAAACACAGTATTGAAAGCAATTAGTGATTGTTTATAAGTTTTTGTTCTTTCTGCCTGGGTTGAGAATTTCCCTGCACCTCACAGGCTGAACAGCATTATTTTCAGTATTTGCAAAATTTCACAAGCAAGTACTTAAAGTAGTAACAACTTTCTGTGTAGATTCTTCTTCCAGTCTTTTGCTTTTCTTTTTTAAAGAAAGGCTTCAAAGCTTCTTTAGTATCCAAGCTAGCATGTTTGATATGTTCACCCAGGTTAGTAATTCCTCTCTATTTTTAGTCAGGGTGCAGATGGATTGCGTTTTTTGAAGGCAAAAATGAATAAAAGCATTGAAACCTCAGTTCAGAGGTCTTTTCTCCCAGTGAAAGAAAGATCTTGATTTTCTGTTAAAGCAAAGGTATCTGTAAGTATTCTAGGTTAAATCAGAGTTTTCATGTGACTACTACAATTGTTACTATTATCACTCTGTCACTATGGAAATCACTTTTGGAAAGTCTTACTTCCACAACCATCTTTTTTACTACACACACTTAAAATACCCTCATTTGTTTTTCTTACAGTGGACTGGATTTTCTTATATTATAATTTCATAATGTATTGTAAACTTGCTGGAATCTATTTATCTAGATGTTTTATCATGATCTTACTGAAATTATGTGACTTCTATGTTGGCATTTTATCTGCTAAGGCTCTGGTGAGTCTAAGTGCTTTTAGAAACTGTGGACACCTATTGAAAAGGTTTTATAAATCCCACCAGTTTTGGTAGGGACTAAACTAGGGGATTGTGAAATAATCTTTAAAAATTCTGCTTAAGTTTCATGTGAACTCGAAGCATTAGAGGGTGCTTAATATAAAATTATGCCCCATGTCATAGGTGAAACTATATTGATCAATATGCATCTCAGATGGGAGATCAGGCTACAAAACACACAAAGGACAAAGGTAGCACAATTAACAGCAAAAAAATCTCATACCTTGTCTCCTCATATATTGATGCTATGAATCATATGGATGCTACTCTTGTGCTTCTGCCCAAGCTGCAGTTTTAACATGTTTATGTGACATTTAGAGAAAGATTCAGCTAGCAATAGTGGGACACATACTAATGTTCTGGATATATTGTCTTCCCTGCTGTATTCTACATTTCCTAAATTACAAAGAGAAAACATATCTTACAGAATGGCATACTAGCTGAATCTTTTTGTTGCTGTTCCTGTAATGATGGTCTAGATTGACTGAAGCTTTATAGATACATACCTCCTCTTGGTACATCCTCAAACTGAAGATGTGCCAGATTACGATTTGTGAAAAACAAATATAAAGAACCACTTTCATTCCTTTATTCATAGCATAATCCATATGAAACTATTTTTTATTTCTTGTAGATTTGTAATTTTGAGTTTCTGTGCAGGATCTCTCTAGTTTAATTACAGGGATTTAACTTCACCTAAGTCCACAGGTGAAATAAATCCTCCAAAGAACAAGAGAAATTTTAACAATTGGTCTTAATTAAATGTTCACATCCCTTAGCTACTTATAAACTCCTTTGATAGAAAAAAATGTGACATACAAGAATTTTTTAAGTAAAAATGTAAGAAGCCTTAAAAAAATTCCTAGACTGTGAATTAGCAATCTCATTGGAAATACCTACTAAATTCTGGTGATTACAGATGTTGTATACTATGATTTAGAAGCCATTGATCAAAACTAGAATAAGAAATTAATATTGCATAGTAATGATGTAAGGATGTCACATCATTGTCCTGACACCTCTACCATGAGTACGAAAATAGAACAAAATAATAATAGCATATTGATTTAAAGTCAGGAGGGTTTGATTTTTTTCTTATTAAATGTTTGACTGGAAAATCATGGAAAATTTCATATCAGCAACTTTCTTGTTACAGAACTTTCTATAATATTTCCTTCTACCCTCTTTACTGATTAATACAGAATGAGTTCTTTTAGTAAGAAATTAAAGCAGATGATATCCATAAATGTACCTAATGAACACCTGGTCCTCATAAGTATTCAGATAACTATACCAGATCAGAGGTAGTCTAAATATTATTGAAATGTGGAAAATTAAAAAAATGTGGATTCTATATCTTCAGTATGAATTTTCATTGCGCAAATCTTCTCCTCTTGGGCCAGATAATTGAGGTGTTCCTGCCCACGGCAGGGGGGTTGGAACTAGATAATTTTAAGGTCTTTTCCAACCCTAAGTATTCTATAATTCTATGTTTCTAACCAGATTACATGAGCAGAAGGGAGAAAGAGCTGCTAGTGAGAACTGGGAGAAATCTTTGAGTTCTTTAACACATACCATATACATTAACCTTAAATAAAATTCTGTGCTTGCATGGAGTGTGTAATGTAGATAAAACTCAAATGTACATTTGGGTAGTTTTCAGATTTCCTGCATTCTTCAGGAACAGAACTTGCTCTTCTCACAGTTGTCAAGTTTAAATGTAATTGCCTAGGCTAATGCTACAGCATTCATTTTCCAAGTGGCAAGGGATTGCCAGTGGCAAAGTAACAAATGATTGCCAATGGCAAAGTAGCAAATGATTGCATAATATAATTTCAAAATGCAGATGTCAAAGTCTACTGCTCATCTCTGAAAAAATTTGACAGTATTTATGTCATTTCTAGCACTGAATATTTTTTTGTTTCAAAATAAAAATTTATTATTAAAAATGACATTTCAGTTCCTTTCAGTCTTCTAGGCCACTGTTAATTTCCAGCTCTTATCTTTCTGTTTTCAAAGGTCAGAATATGTCTTATCTTTGCTATTCTAGTAGTGTTATGTAATGTAGTATTATTTAAGTACTGTTCTGCTTGCTCACTTTTTTTTTTGCTGTATTGTACAGGCTTTGCTCATGGTACATGTTAAATTGTGGTTCTTTTTACAAAGGAAGCAAATAGGACTCTGTAGGCATAAATACTATGAACTGCTGCATGCCAGAGCACTGGTGTTGATATATACTCCATCAACTGAATGGATGCATCTTGGTATAAGATACTAAGGTTAAAAGATGTGGCCTAGGCTAAACATTGTCATGAAAAGTATTGTGTTCATTCAGTCTTGAAGAGAACATTTGCATAGGCTGTCAGTCTCAGTATCCACAGAAACTCTAGTTGTTTAAAATTATTGGGAATTGTAGTCACTGGAAGGATGCTGAGTTTGGGATGGGGAATTTCTTAAAGAAAAAAGAAACAGTTCTGTGATTAGTTCTTCACAGACTGAAGATAAAATCTCTGTGTTACTCTTAGATAATAAACATACTGTCTGTGTTCGGTTTCATAGACATGTCTACTCTCACATTTTGTATTCATGGCTTTTTAAGTTCTTTCGATTATGGTTGGTCATTGTCACTATTCCAGCTAACGAATGCACATGGCAGGGGGGTTGGAACTAGATGATCTTAAGGTCCTTTTTAACCCTAACTATTCTATGATTCTATGATTCTATGATCCATTCAAATGAAATATAGTGGAATTGCAAATGATATAATGGTATCAGAGATGAGCTTGTTGTTTCTATGCTTCTTTTTTTCATTAAACTGCATTAACTAACTGACAGGAAGTGGAGAAAATGTGAATTACTAAGTAGAAAGCCCTTCCATAAGGGCTCTGCAAACTGACACTCCACCACCACCCTATAAATTACCTTCTGCTCCTATTGCTTTCTGACTCTTGTCATTGCTACCCTCTACTGCAGTAGTTTGTGATTTAGCAGTTACAATTTGTGATTCATGTCTTCATTGTTTTTATTTTGGAATCACTCATAAGTAAAAATAACTTAGAAAATTAGTCTATTTTATAACATTTAAAATTAGTTTAAACCTTACTTTAAAAAGCAGAGACATGCAGAAAATGCACAGTTTTTTTTTGTTTTTTTTTCAACAGGAAATATTATTGCTTTGTAAGGGGTACATGGTAATTTCTCTTCTAATTTTCTCGTCATCATAAAACTTAAAAAAAAAAATATCTGTCCAATACGTTTTTAATATGTTAAAAATAATCTTGATAAAATAACAGAACTCTTTCTGAGCAGTATTCAGGAAAAGTACTCTTTACAACATGGAAAATTACCAGCACACTAAAGGGGCAAAATAAGAGAAGGGAGAGAATACAGTAATTTGGTATTTTTCCAAAGCCATTGACCTTTAAACTACATTGCATAGCACAAAGGCAAGTACAGCTAAAAAAACCCAATACTTTCCAGCTATAAGTATGAACCTACCCTCATTTCCTATTTACAAAAAAATTATTTCTACCTCTTTATACTTCATTTTAGCTCATATTTGTCTATTGTCCTTCCATTCCTCGAGGTTTTATAATCAGTTATTACAAGTGCCCTGCCAAAAAGGTGAATGAAAACCTACCACTACCATCCAGAATACCCATTTTTATTTCCTGTCATTACTGAAAACACTACTGTTGTCATACATCTGCAGCTTTAAACATCCTTTAACTAGGAACCAGAAGAGTACTTCTTGTCTTTTCTCATGTTCCAAGGACTCAGAGCTGTGATGTGCAATTGATATACTAGTTAAACCCCTCCTCAATTTTTTTTTCTTTTTTTCTCATCACTGAGGCTTCATCTTGAGCCATTTGTGTGATGCTCAAGTTACTCCAGAATAAACTGGGAACACTCCTCTTTTAGCTGGGGAGTGCAGAACCTCATATTCTTTCCTAAAAACTATGTCTGATGCAGAACTCCAAGTAAAGAGATTTACTTTGTACTTGGCGACTTTCCAGGTTCCCTAAGACTACTGAATGAGTGTACTGACTGGTAGGATTTATTACCCAATCCATGCTTTCCCTGCTTCTCAGCTTCCAAAGTGTCAACCATCTGCTTATAGTGGGTCTCTAGAAAGAATCCAGTGTTTTACAGTTCACAAACCTGTTCTTTTGACTACAGACCTCTAAGTATCTATTTTTGCATAGTTTTTTCTGTTCTGAAGGAATTATCAAATGTTACAAACAAAACTTTATTTCCTAGAATAGCTCCAGAATACCACCTGTAAAATGTTGCTCTGCAGCATGGGGCAAGTAATTTTTGTAAGCCATCTCTGAGTATACCACAGAAGCCACTAGCAAATTCGATGTACCGTTTCAGTTTCACTTCACACAAACCAATGGCACTTCAAATCTCTGCTCCTAAATCTGCATTTGCAAAAAATAGAGTTAATTGAATAAAGAAAGAATTGTTATGGTCCTGGCTCCAGCTAATGGAGTCAATTAACATTTTGCTGGTAGGAGTAGAGAGCGCCTCTGAATTTATTAAACTGTATGTGACCTACCCATTACTTGAAAACAGAACAGCAAAAACCTCTAGTATTTCACTGAAGCATGGAGACAATTCTCAAGTTGTTTAAATTTAATGGTGCATCATCAGTAAACACTGCTATGTTGAGAGACTTTATAGATCGTTTTTAAGTGCCTTAGGAAATGAAGAATAATCAGCCTTTGGGAACTGGAAGTTGCACAGATTCTGCTGTATCTTTTATGCTCAGATGCAGGGATGCTAAACTAGCTCTTTAAGAAGTCCAGATATGAAAGGAGCTTTTTCATTCTCACACTGCTAGTAATAACCTTTGTACAATATCACAATGCATATCTCAAAAGGAGAAATAAACTTTAGAAACAAGAGAAAATGCAATTGCTCTCTGAAACTTCAAATTTATCATGGTCACCTATAAAACACACAGGAACTTACTGCGTTTGGAAAGTAGACAGAAAGAGAAGGAGCCTTGATTTTTTTTCAAAGGGATTGATTTCTAGCACTTTTCTGTGGCCAGGAAGCAATGCAGTAACAGATATGTTGGAGGGAAGGAATGCCATCCAGAGGAACTTTGACATGCTTGTGAAGTGGGCTGATGCCAACCTGATGAAGTTTAACCATGCCAAGTGCAAAGTCCAACACCTGGGTCAGAGCAATCCCAGGCACAGCTACAGGTTGGGCAGAGATGAGATTCAGAGCAGCCCTGAGGAGAAGG
>JASSUY010019565.1:0-15715 GCA_032466535.1 Forpus xanthops | reverse complement strand
GCCTTCTCTTCTCCAGGCTGAACAGCCCCAACTCTCTCATCCTGTCTTCATAGGGGAGGTGCTGCAGTCCCCTGATCGTCCTCGTGGCCTCTTCTGGTCTTGTTCCAACAATTCCATGTCCTTTTGATGAGGACACCAGAACTGCACACAATACTCCAAGTGAGGTCTCACAAGAGCAGAGGGGCAGGATCACCTCTTTTGACCTCCTGGTCACAGCTCCTTTTGTTGCAGCCCATGAAATAAAGTGCATGAAATAAAGCCTTAATGAAAAGCCACTGAACTTCACCCCAACTGGTAACTGTTCGTTGCTCACACCTATTTCTACATAGATGAGCAATGCAACGTAGTACATTCTGCAGTGAAAGATAAACAAGTCACGTTATCTTGTTTTCCTCATGAGCTAGTGCATGTATGCAGTTGCCAGCACTTAGCAAGCACTCGGAACGTGGCCATCTCTGGAACTTAAACCTACTGACTATTTTGTATGTGTGTATTAAAACAATTAATACAAAGACGAAGTAAAAGGTGACATTCCAATATTTATTCAAGTTGGGTTTGGGCTTGATATCCATTTTTAGTAGTGTCAAGGACAGCACTTTGGGGTCTAGTTCCACACAAAATGGAAGACTCTCTAAAAATGTACCCATTTAGTTGCTAAAAAAAAGCGGTAATAAAACAAAGCTCCATTTGAAATTCCGTGATGCAACAACTATGTGATTGCAGTTACAAAGACTCTTCCCTGATTATGTCCCTGTCTTATAAGCTTTCCAGTCTGTGCAAGGAAAAGGAACCACGACACAGGACAGGGAGTATTGGCTGAGTCACATCAAACCTCCTCTGCGACAGACTTACACAAGGTGAACAACCTAAAGCACTCTGGAGACAGCTGTAGGTGTGAGATGGCCAAATAAGACAAACCATTCATGAAACACCTGCTAAAAAAGTAATAATTCCAACCAGAAAGATCCCTTTTTCAGACACGTTTGCACATTCCATCGTGAATTGAAACCTTAAGCGATGGGACATTTTGTTTACAGAATGAACAGTACAACACAGTGGTCTGAGATTCTTAACATCTCAGGTTTTATATCATTTTATACTATTAACACATTCTTTGTGCAGTCAATATGTTAGTAAAGGTAATCAATACCTTCCTACTTCCTATCGTGTGGCAGCTGACAGAAACAACAGGCAGGAACATTCAAAAGAAAAAGCCTGGAATTAGGATTGGGTTTTATGCTTTTGTCTCCATGTCTTTAACAACACCATTTTTAAAGCTTAGCTGTCTTTAACCAGGACTAGCAGGACTGATACTGAGCAATACTTGCATCCCAGACAAACATTGAAAGGTACACTATATTCTGAAGGTAGCTATGCTGTAGTTTTGATTGTAGAATCACTCCTTACGCTTCAAATTCCAATCCTAGACCAAGTTTGTGTCCCCCAGCGTTGACGTTCTTGCCATCCAACAAAGCTGACAATGTCAGTTTGATACCTGCGAAATAGAGAAAAGAGGGAGAAAAAGACAAGTTTTACAACTTAGAATGAGCTTTATGTTTGGTAAGTGCAGTGTCTGCATTACTGCTTTAAGTTACGGGGCAGCTGGGTTAAGGTAATTTGGCAGCTAGCCTTGTCAGGACCAGCATTCTGAAACAATTTGCAGATAAGAAATCTTTCTGAATTATGAAAGTTATAAACCACGGTGATAGATTCTGCTTTTTATCACTCCAGGTAATTAAAGCTCGCAGGCAGTTTGCTGCTGGTCTGATTAATCTAATTTTAGAGTCCAGGACTATGAAAAATTGGCACCTTGATACGTACCCACCTTTGTGAACCATTTTAAAATCTAGGGAGGAAAAGGCCCAAGCTCTGTCTACTGTAATAGCTCATGTCCATCTGCTCGGTATTCTGGCAGCAGATTTATTAGACTACATTCAAACCAATTTCACAGCAGTAAGACTGTTCTCTTCCTGCACCAGGTGACCTTGAGAAAGTCACATTTTCAAGCAGAATAAACTCTGAAAGTATTAAAAGTGCATTTACTTATGTGTGAAAGACCTAACTGTAGATATGTTTTGTATCAACATAAAGGGACGTGTGACTGATAAGTGGTCTCTAATAATTCTGCTGCCAACAGCCATTCAACATGAACAGAGGAGTCAGTAACATTTTGTGACAAAACCCCTGACATTTCAAGATTAAAATACCACTTGATTGGTTCTCAATTTGTCCTGCATTGACTCACCTGGCTTTAAAGTCTGAGTGTATCCTAACCCGATCAAACTGGAGTTGTTCACTTTCGCCTTAAAAGATAAAAATACCATATGTAAATGATTTGGTGTCTTGCTTCAGAGCCCTTCCTGCTTGAAAAGTAAGGAACACCTTTATGGCAGGCACAGGATTTCATGTTTTAAATCACAAAAATAAATATATCTAAAGTTATTTTTGCCATAACTTAAAGCCAAAATTTTAACAAATCTACAGTCACTATGGGAAAAAAATGTTTTATTAACATAGTTTTTCATTTTTTTTCAAGAGTGACACAAAAACCCCTCAAATATGATTAACCGTTCTGTGTCACTTCCAAGGCAAATCCTGTACTTGTGCTCTCATGCTGCCAAAAGCAAGACAAATACATTTATGTACAACTGCACATCACCGACCTGCATCAAACCCCTGCTTCCATCCCTGGCAGGGTTCAAGACCAGGCTGGATGGAGCTTGGAGCAAGCTGCTCTAGTGGAAGATGTCCCTGCCCATGGCAGGGGGGCTGGAACTGGATGAGCTTTAAGGTCCCTTCCAACCCAAACAGGTCTGGGATTCTGTGATTCCCTGACGTAAAGGCTGCATTTCCATTTTGAGAGCCTATTTTCAAATGCTTGTAAATGTACATGCACAGCACTCACAGAAAAAGAGGCATCTGGGTCGATCTGGTACTTGGCTGCAATTCCAAAGCGAGTGTTGCTATTCCCGGCTGTCCAAGCAAGATTCACAGCAGTTTCCAGTTTATCATTCACCTTCTGGTAAATGGAGCCGCCAAATTCCGTACCATCATTCCTGGAAGGAATGCATTAGTCTAGTTCAAGTGCATCCCAAAACAATCATCTTTTTCTTTCCCCAGTAAGATCTCTATTTGCAGAACACTCGCATTTCATTTAATATCCCTGGAACAACTAAGATAGGAACATTAGGCCAGATTGGTTCTGAAGTTGTTTCTAGAGGCTTAAATTCATTGATGGTTACTCCCATTTCAACAAACAACTTCGAGCACTGAAGAAAAGCCATGACAAACTATCGAAAACAGACAAGCAATGCCAGCTTCCAGTTTTCCCTTTTCTAAATGGGAGTCTTTGTAGTAAAGAGAGGCCATGCCCCAGTCCCAGAGCCTGAGCAATCATCCTACAACTGCCTCTGTCACCAGACACAGATGGACTATGGCAGAAGATGCCCATTAATGCCCAAGGCAAATTAATACCACTTGCAATAGTCCTTATGGTACATCTGTACTATAGATATCTTCAGAAATGAAAGTTATTACTTTGCAGGGAACACAGCAGCTTTCAGCTCTGCTACCAAGTAGCACAACTTCCAGTTACTACTGCCACCAATGTCACACAGGGAATAAAGTGTGCTAAATAAAATGCAAATCGTTAGAGCATGCAGATCATAAAAACAACAGCAAAAGGCTTCTAAAAGCCTTGCACTCCTTGTAAAGCAGGCAGCAATTTCCATTTTCACTCACTCTCTTAAAAGAGGATACAAACATTCTGCACAAAACGGTCTTTACACCACATGTAAAACTCTGCAAGTAAAATACAATTATTTCTGAACTATGAAACAATCTGGTTCCAATTATTAAAGCATACCCAACCTTTAGGGATTAAAAAAGGGGTAGATTTAGAACCTCTTCACTTTTACCCCTTTGGCCTGATGTTCCTTAGCTCCATAGATCATGCCCCATCCCTGGCAGTGCTCAAGGCCAGGTTGCACGGGGCTTGGAGCAAGCTGCTCTAGTGGAAGGTGTCCCTGTCCATGGCAGGGGTTGGAGCTGGAGGAGCTTTAAGGTCCCTTCCAACACAAACCATTCTGTGATAACCACTGACTAAACAGTAACAATAACACCTATAGAAAAGTTCAAGCAATAGCAGCAGCCTTTTAAATTGTTAGAGCAAATCTTCCAGAAGAACACTACAATACTTACTTCAGATTAAGACTGAAGCTCACATATAACTGCTTGTGCTTGGCTCTCAAGAAAAGGAGGGATTAAAAAGGACTGAGGAGAGCTGGTTACACAGGCAGATTTTTGTGCAAGGTTCCCACTCAGCTCTGTCTTGACCTGCAACATTAGGGGGGGGCGGTCTGAGCTATGCTTCAAAAACGAGGAAAGTCATATGTAAAACTAGAAATTAACCAGCCCTACCTCCCTTTAGTTATTACTTATTATTAAAAATGGTTCTAACTAAGCAAACAAACCTCCTTTTAATTCTAATTGTAATAACAGCACTTCGTAGATAAAAAATAACAAATAAACCATTATCCCCCTGTAGAAATTAACATATTAAATCACCATTAAGGAAAGGCACTTCCTGAAGTCCCCAGCTGGTCTGTGGAACACCAGGAACAAAAGACAATGCTTCTAGGCCCTCCTACTTATCAGCTCTGCCACAGCATCCCTGTGAAACACCGAGCTCTCCAGATACAACAGCAGAGTGGGAGAGTGAGGGGAGATCCATACACAAGTAACTTTTTCTGGGATTACAGAAAAGCTCTTGCATTTCAGAGCTGAAACACATCAAATACCTTACTAATGTATTCATATCAATAAGTATCTATTCATATCACATATTTATGGGTTTGCCCATCAACTGATAGAGTAGGAATATTAAATAAACAAACTGGGTGTCCTCCTGAAGAGGACGTATCATCCACGTACAGTAACAGCAACCCAAGAGAAAGATGCTCAGGAATCCAAGAGCAGTACACCTCCTGCTGCTCTTATAAAGTTATTTTGTGCTGTTCCTTTAATTCATAGTTAGAGCATTTTATACTAAAGGTCAATAATGCAACGTTTTGAACCACTACAGTACAACAAAGTTGAAAGTCATTGTGCTTGAAGGAATAACTGAATTACTGAGGGAGGGGACCCACATATTGTTCTGCTGCAAGTTTTCTGCCCACATCTTTGTGCTTTGGCAATCCTTCAAACACAGGCTGGGCTATGAAGGTTCAATTGTTCTGTAAGGCAGTGAGAGCTTCCTAAACCAGACCTCTGCAAAGCAGCATGAAACAGAACAGAAAGCCTTTGAAGCAGCAGCTCCAGGAAGGCAGAACAGTTGCTCAGCCCTCGAACAGGAACAGCCTGCAGTAGTTCTGCCACATGCAAACTATCCAATTACCCACGGGAATGGGAAAGGGGGGTTGGGGAATGGACTAGGGATTGCCTCATCTTAAAAAAACATCTTCTCCAGAGGCATAAACTGCTTTTTTAACAGGATCAGGAGACAGAGGAATGAAGGTTTTCGTGGAATTTGGGGCCTGGTTCCTCACTGTTCCTGCGCTCAGAAAGGACAAATTCCTGTGTAATAGATTATTAGGAGTTAACGATACTAAACCAAACATTTACAACATATGCCCTCCAGTATTAAAACAAACCCAGGCCCTATCTCTTCTATGCACTCCCTTTTGCCTGCTCGTGCTTGTTCCCTGTTTAACTCTTTCATCTACAGATCAAACCACCATTTTGTTTCATTTTGATGTTGCTTTTATTTCACATTTCACAAAGATCATTTTCATAACCCACATGCTTTATTATTCCACTAATAGCGTCCAATAATCCTTATCTGTTAGAAAGAGATGCTGGGTACTTGGGTGCTCAGTGAGTTCCAGTTCCTTCCATCATGCACTCCCTCCCCCACATCACTAAAAGGAAAGTTAATGCAGCCAAAAAACGCAGCTTGCCATCTTAAATGCAAAGTCATTTCAAACCCACCATCCCCTCTTTCACCATGGCTCCATCCCCTTCACTGTTATAATAAGCACCAAATCCTCTCAAACTCCTTTTTAATGCCTCTCTGCCAATACTTACACGTTAGTATGAAGCTGGAACTCATCAGTCTTATAGCCAACAGCAAAGTTGCTCTGGGTTACTCTAGACTTTGTTGTCTCAAAAGTCATCTGGTAACCTGCCAGCCACCCCTCGTAGCCAACCACCAGGGCTCCACGTATTGAAGGACCGGCAATGTCAAAATCCATGTCACAGCCAAGGTTGATGTGTTCCCTTTTGTACCCCGTCTTAACTTTAGCACTCTTCTTCCTGAAGAGAAAAGAATGTATATTTGAACAGGTACGTTCACAGGGAGCAATTCCATCAGATCAGTGACTTTAATGCAGTGTAATAGCTCATGAAGGCAAAGTATGAACCCCTGGAGAGCCACAGGGTACATCAGCTTCCTACCTCTGCAGAACCCTAGTTCAAGATACAGTGAGTTATTTGAAGTCAAGCAATAAGATGCTGTGTGGTGCCCACTGAGCACTGCTGGGCTGTGCCCTGAAACGAGACAGCATGAAAAGCCAGATGGGAGATAATAAAACCAGATCCTCATCTCCAGCTCATTGGATGGCTTAGGAAGTTTGGTAGATGCAGGGAAGGAATGGGAGCTGGAGCAGTTTGCAGGTTTGCCACAGAAATTCCACATACAATTTTCAGACAACCCCAGTGACCTGGGTAATTTCATTTACTGTGACAAACATCAAGAAATCACCACTTTGTCTCCAGCTTCTGGAGGGAACCTGTTTTCTCAGGTGTCCTTAGGTTGGTTTACATCACGGATGCAGGCCCTCACAAGAGGGTTATGTCAAATATATTCAGCTACTCTTATTAAAGATCTTTTTCTTCTTTTACCTTACAAGTGCCTTCTGTCCTTGACCAAATCTTCTACTGAAATCTTCCTGGAAAAGCCAGGCTAATTTGAGATTTCAAAGCATCCTTTCCCTTCGAGCAGCAAAACCAGTCTGCAAGAACTGTTCCACTCCTGTATCTGACCCACACAGAGATCGCTCTCAGTTGTATGATGAGTATTTCAGACCCAGGAACTCAGGGTTTGCAACATCAGACACAAGAGCAGCGGTGCCAGAAGCACTCGGCATTAGCTCCTCTGCAACTGCTCTAAGTCAGCAGTACTTCTACCAGCGTCAGCAGGGACAGGGGCAAGCTAACACAGAGCACTCCTGAAAATTACTTTCACTCTTGAAAGACTCATCGCAGCAATAAGGATCGGGGAGAAGGTGTCTCAGACACAATGCATCCCTGTCAACCTAATCCAAGTCACACCAGGGTTGAATCTCACTCCATTTATTCAAATTACAATAGGCCTCCCACAAGGCCATTGTTATAAATCAGATACTACAGTGTCTGAAGTGCTAAGAAACAGCTGTAGAGCTGTACATTGTCATTCTGAGACCAGGTTTTTCTGTTTCTTTAAAACCCCTACCAGCTAAGAAATAGCTAACACCCAACACTAGAGATTATTCTGGTTAACAGAGTCAAATGTAGAACTAGGAGTGGCCTGGAAGCAGCTGGCAATGCAGGACACTACAAGACAGGGTGCAACCTCCCTGTGACTACCCCAGCAGCCTCAGTGCAGCGTGCTGCCCTGGGAAGCTCCTATGCAGGGTATTCTGACTCACTGGCAGCACTGCTTGCAAAAAGATAATCAGGGGAATAAAAGAAACCGACATCCAGACTCCAGCTGCTGCTTAATCCCTCTGGCCCAAATAAAAAGTGACATCCAATGAGAAATCCTCATCCACCACCATGCCACGGCCAGCAGGAGCTCACATGATAATGGAGCTCGGGAGGAGAGCCCAGTTCCTGTGCTGACCTATTAGAGCCACGGCCAACCGGCTCCTGGAGCCTGTTCAGCCCTGAACTGACTTGTTTCATTCAGACAGCAGCTGAGCCTCTGACGCAGCCAGAAATAGGCAACAGGAGCACAAATAAACCCTCTTCTTCACACCCGAACTCAGGCTGTCATTTTCAAGTTACTGTCTGTAAAAGTTTGCTTGCTTTGGATTAAAACCATATTCTTAAGACTGAGATTTAAATGAGATGCACATGATTTCATCATACACAGGCTGACTGTTAACTGTCTCCGGGTCTTAGGACAGAAGCAGTGAAGAAGCAACACTATTCTGGAAAACCACAGCAAAAGATGCCTTTTTGGGTCACTTAAGCTTACTGGCTTCTTACCCAGTGTTAGGAGAGAAGGAGGAGTCAAAGGTCAGCTTCAGGCCCCGTACAAGCTGAACAGAAAAGAAATTCACTGGTTGGATTTACAATGAAGAGACTGATGGAAGTGAATTTGCAAACTGTATCCTTTGAGCCAAAAGTTACCTGGTCTTCGAGAGTAATCTCGGTGCCAAGTGTGTTGTCTGTGTTCCACTTCTCTGTGAACACCAAGCCATATTCCACCCATCTGTATTTTGTTTCCAAACTACCACTAACTTTGCTTGTTTCTGAGTTTGCTGAACCTGAGCTTGTGAATTCCTAAAAGGAGGAAAAAAGTCATTACGTCCATGTAATATATACATATTTGCAAAGACAGAGATGTTTGCACACAGGCATTCATCACATTAATTTGGGATATTCTCCAATACTGCAGAGTTCTCAGAGGATTTAAGAACATTTGCTAGTTATTAACATCAACACACCCCTGCCCCACATATTTCAGTGTCAGGGGGATTAAGGAATGTGCATTTCCTTTGTAAATGAAGCACACAGTAACCACAAGAACACAGCAATGCTTTGATTTCAATGGGTCTTCAAACTCACCAGTCCGTTTTCAGACTTAGTTTTCAAATCAAGTTTTATCAGCCCAAAACCTAGAAAATGAGTAAGAAATATGAATTATATACCTTATAACTGGAAAAGCATTTCTGATTATTTCTTACAACTCCCTTCTAAATTGCCTGTGGATTATTAAAACAATACCCCAAGGGTACAGTTATCAAACTGTGTTTTATGAAGCAGATTATACAGTTGTGCTCACTTCAGATAGCACCTGATTAATCCTAATGACCTCAGCAATATAACTGGGACCAAACTGGGTAATAAAGTCCTCACTCATACTGAGCAAACTACTGACATCTGTCATCCTGTTCATGAGACAAGGAGACAGTTAAAACACGTTTTTTTTCAGACAACAGGCCTATAGGAACAGGCAGAATTCTGTTTAAACAAGTTCCCTTCCCTTTCCAGCAAGGGCAGTGGAAGCAAGGAGAGAAAATTCTCTGGATTCTAATGGGAAATACTGGAATACTTATCAGAAATTAGGGATAAAATCCCAACACCCTCAGGAGCAGAGTGGACTGAGAAAGACCAAACTTGGTTTGGCTTTGCTTACCATATCCCTTGGTGAAAACATCCCTGGCGGATTTGCCCAGGTCAGCGTAAGCAGGTGGAACAGCCATCTTCTGCAGGGGACAGAAAGAGAAATTACACTGTTCAGAAACATCTAATTCATTTGTGCAACATGAAACCTGAGGGCGTTTCAGCCAGTTTTATTTTCTACCCCCACCTATCAATTAAACACAGCCCAAAGAATGTAGCTGTAGCAAACAGAGTGATTCCATTCTGCTCATGAGCCAGGAGAAGCCATTGCTGTGCGTTTGCCATGAGGATCACGTTGTGGAACAAATATGTATTTAAAGGAAAAAAGAAATGGCCTTTGCCTTTGCAGAGTCAACTGTCATTCTCCTGTCAGTGTAACTGCATGAGTGAATGACTTTGTTCTTTAAAACCACCCCTCTGAAACATTCCTCCTCTTTTTCACAGCAAAGCAGGAGGGCCCCAAGCCATCCACTCAGGAATTCTAACCAGGACCAGTGTCCAGCATCAGGAGCATAATTCAGAGCAGGAAACAGACAACATTTATGTAGCAAAATTAACAAACAGCCATTCCCAACAGTGGGACACCACAGGGGCAGCTTTCTCCGTCGTGTTTTGTTTGGTGGGATGCCCACACTGCCATGTCAGTCCTCACTTGCTCACCTTCAGCAGGCCCTGACCATTCTTAGTTCAGCGGCCTCCTGCCAGAGACAGGAACACATCCCATTTCCTAAGCCACTGAGAGAACTGTCTCATCACATAGGGAGGAGAAAATAGGATCCCAAGAGAATAAAGCAACCAAATCTACTTATCCAAGTACAGTAATTTGCTTGAGGGAAGCAAAGGCAAACAATCTGAAATCACAGAATCCCAGACTGGTCTGGGTTGGGAGGGACCTTACAGCTCACTCACCTCCAACCCCTGCCACGGGCAGGGACACCTTCCATAGAGCAGCTTGCTCCAAGCCCTGTGTCCCACCTGGCCTTGAGCACTGCAGGGATGGGGCAGCCACAGCTTCTCTGGGCACCCTGTGCCAGCGCTCAGCACCCTCACAGGGAACAGCTTCTGCCCAAGAGCTCATCTCAATCTCCCCTCTGGCAGTTAAAGCCATTCCCTTGTCCTGTCTCTACATCCCTTGGCCAAAGCCCCTCTCCAAGTTTCCTGTAGCCCCTTTAGGCACTGGAGCTGCTCTGAGGTCTCCCCTCAAGGAGTCTTCTCTTCTCCATGCTGACCCAGACCAGCTCTCTCAGCCTGTCCCCAGAGCAGAGCTGCTCCAGCCCTTGCAGCAGCATCAAACGGTGCACACCTTCTGCCTTTACAGATAAGATTTCATCATTTTAAGAAAGCAGAGGAGATGAATCACAAACTGCTCCTGTCGATACCGGATGTTGCGCTAAAATTCCACCTTCCCAAACTTTCGGGTGATGCAAAAGTAACTAGTTTATCACACATGCATGGAAATGCTTAAAATCATTCCCTGTCAATCCTTACTCCTGACTCTTCAGAGGAACACAAAACTCCTGTGTCCCTGCCCATGGCAAGGGGTTGGAACTGCATGATCCTATGGTCCTTTCCAACCCTAACTAATCTGTGATTCCTTTAAACCACAGGGAAAAGAGCTGGCTCTGAACTGATGTTCCAAAGACTTCCTGGCTGCACTTGGATGCAGCTCTCTGGTCAGGCACAGCAACCCAAGAGTATCAGATCTGGAGCTTCAGCAGTTACTCAACGCCTCCAGTACTCCATCCAACAAGTTGCTGCCTGTTAAAGCAGGATATTGCTACTGCCTAAATAAAGAATCCCTGTCCTAGAGGGAACAAACCAGATCTGGTGGCTAAATGAAAGCCAAGTCTTCCCAGAATGTACATCAAGTAGGATGCAAAGGAGAACGCTATGATGCAGCCTCAGTTGCAGAGACTACGTGGATGCATGTCATCTCTTTCCTGTTACAGTTCAGTAGTAAGATGAAGCCTCAAATACATAAGAGCTAAAGTTAAATAAAAAGAGGGAAAAAGTATCTCACATTCCGAAGCAGTTTTAGCTGCCTGTACTAGACCTAAATATCTCTCTATAGGTTTTGTGCAAACATGAAAGCGGGGATTCATTGTTCATACACAAAACCAGCCTCTAAATAAACCCTCATGCTCCCAACAACCCCAAACCAAGTATTAACAGATTTAAGTCATTCCTCTGCTCCTTGTTAAAGTCACTAGGAGCTGGGTGTAATGCCTTGCTTGGAGGCTGAAGTCTAGAGTCAGCACTGAGGCAGCACTTAGGAGGGGGATGGACGGATCCAGTTTGGGCTCTGTGTGTGCAGGAGATGTTTCTTCCCTGCCAGAGCAGCTCAGTGCCCTGATGGGTTCTTATTTCCATTTAGCGTCATCAAGAATTAAGATTCTCCTCCCCAAGCCCATGAAGCCACTGGTGTCTGTGCCTCTGCACTGGACACAGCCAGGCTCTGTGGGTGGATGAGCTGCACCATGAGCAGTGGGAGACGGCTGGATCTCCACTTAGGCAATTACTATAATTAGAGGGCAATACTGAAAGGCAAACTCCTGCCTGCTGTGAAGGCGAATCCTGCAATGCACACGGAGCAAGGTGCTCAGAACTGCTGAGTGTGGAAGCCACGAGGAGCCCTGTACCTGGTGGTTAACCTTGCTGTCGGCTGCAAAACCAGACAGAATTGTTCCTGTTTGCCCCAGCTAATCAGGAGCCTCTTGTTTAACAGATGGAAAACAAAACTGATTACATCCTGTCGAGTGCAGGTTGTAAGACAAGCGTGCTTAGCAGGGATTCAGACTATTAAAGGATCAAGGAACGGCCGTGGCCAAGTGCCCTTGCTTTTCACCAGTGGGATCCCAGCACATTAACTCCAATTAGGTTAGGACCGAAACGAATTCACTGCTTTTATCCTTGTCCAACTGGGCAAACAGCTCAGTGCCCGTGTACCTCAACCCCTGCACAGAGCAGGCCAAGTCGAATATATATAGCATGTTTTAAGTAGGAAAAGAGTTTGATGTTCTTGAGTAGGAAATGCTGTAGCACAAGTCACAACTGAAGGGAATGTAAAGCGAGGAGTTGGGTCCAAGTGCTGCTGCAAGCAGCACCTCCACGAGTGCCTGATCTGTAACTGCCACAGGGAGAAAAGAGCAATCTTTCGGAGCTACAGAGCCCAAGAGCCATCCCCAGTGAAGAGCTCATTAAAGGTGAAGCAGCAGCTCCAGCAAGCCAAACAGGAGCATTTTCCAGTGTCGCAGATGGCAAAGTTCTCACCCTACAATTCAGTTCTGGGCAATTAAATCAAAATCAGCCCAAGAGGCAGCAAACCCCAGGGTGCCCTTGGCAAGTGCAAGGATTGAATGCAACAAAAGAAATCTCTGCTTGGTAACTCTCACAAGTGCCTCAGTTGAAGTTTCCCTCCACAGTCTGATCAACCTCACAGTAACTACAGGAGGGGAAGGAGCAACCTACAAATCCAAGATGAGAATAAAATCCATAAGAATAAAACCTCCATGAAGACAGTGGGAACCTATCAGATTCAAGGTGAAGAAAATAAAAAGGTTGGATTTAACCTAACTGTGGCCACAGTTTTTGCTGACACATCTGAACTCGTGCACCATTTCTTGATGGCAACAGTAGTTCGGAACATGTCAGCTCCTCATCTCCACAAACGGCACCCCTGAAGAGATGGTAACTGCAGAGCTGGCATGTAGCGGGTGCCAGGGACATGTCCCACCGGTGTGTGAGCTGGGAGGGACAGACAGCACCAGGGTACGAGACCAGGGACTGCCTGTCTGCAGGAGGGGAAAAGCACACAAGGGTCTCCTGCCTCAGGATAAGCAAATTCTTCCCTGTGAGAGTGCTGAGCGCTGGCACAGGGTGCCCAGAGAATCTGTGGCTGCCCCATCCCTGGCAGTGTTCAAGGCCAGGTTGGATACAGGGGCCTGCTTTAGTGGAAGGTGTCCCTGCCCGTGGCAGGGGTTGGAGCTGGGAGGTCCCTTCCAAAACAAACCAGTCTGGGATTTCTCATTTATCTCCTTCATTAAAGGAGAAATTATTCCTTGAGATGAAGGAACTTTTAAGCGCATTCTGGAGCCCCAGCCTGTGCAGTCATTTCCCGACCAGCACAGCAATAAACAGACCATGAATGATAGTGCTTTTGCTCTCCAGCAGAGCAGGGCCCAGCTCTCTCCAGGCTGGCTGAGTCACCAGTTCTACATCCCAGAGGTAGCAGCATGGTGCTGGCTCCACAGTTCGGGTTTATGATCCAGATCCTGAACCCGTTCGAGTCACGACTCCAGCGTGCTCTGAATCAGGTTCAGAAGCCTGATTGTGCAAGGGATTTAAAGCCACGCTTAACCATAAAGCCATGAGTAGTCGGGCTGAGGTCAAACATCAAGTCGGGCACATTCACAAGGAGCAGCCAGTGCGAGCACGTGATTTGTAAATACTCTGCATCATGGGACACAAACTTAACACCCCTTTTGCCCCAACTTGCTACTGCTCTAACATCATATAATCCATGCACCATTACGAGTCAAAACTGAAGGCTCTGGAGCCCACAGCTGCTTTCATGCAGGGATTAGTAACGTCATACAGCATCCCTGCAACACCTGCAGGATCACAGCAGCCTGCCGCAGCCTCACTTCTGAACTGCACGCATGATGGAGCAGAGCTGGCTGTAAAGACTGGTTTATACAGGATCTCTGCAGCCCAATAAACACAGGAGCAGAGAGGAGTTAAACTCTTTTAAAGCACTGAAATGTTATTATTTAGTCTACACTAATATTTATGGAATGAAAGACAGAGTCTGCTCTTAATTGTATGGGTGTAAATGAAGACTGACAATGCTCCACAGCAACCCCTTATTAAGCTATCACTTACAAGTGACAATTAGACAAAGCTGAGGATAGTGCAGCTGTAGCTGTTGTAGTTACTGAAGCTGCAAGGGAAGAACAAAGAACTACATGCCCGATGCTCAATTAACCCTCCAGGTTAACTATCTGCAGAGCAGGAGTCACAGGGGCCCCGGCACAGCACTCCAGAAGGGACATGTCACTGCAGAACACCAGCACCAGATCAATGGGGATGACTAATTGAAAAGGCATTTTGTCTTCCAGCACCATTTGTCAGCTCGCTGCCCTCATGCACAAGAGCAGCATCCACACACCAGAGTTCAGGCTGCACCCCGGAGCTGTGGATGGGGTGTTCTCCACCTGCAGCAGATGCCAAACGCAGGAAGGCCTGTGCATCCTGTCTGCATCCAGCAGAGCACCAGGGCTGGGGACATCACTCCAGCTGCTATGGCAACCGACAGGATGTCCTGCATCCCTTCACACCCCTCCCTGCGTTACCCAAAACGTGGGCAGGGAAAGCAGCTGAGTGCGGAGCAGCATAAACCTTCAATGGAGAGTGGTGGGGAGGGACTATTCTGGGATGTTTTCCCCATAGAGCAGAAGCCCTTTTCTGAAGGAATTCTGACTAAATTTCATGGATGAAATGCCATGAGGCAGGTGATGATTCAACCACCCACTGCTCCGAACACCCCAAACTGCCACATGCGTCTGCTCCTCCATAGGCCATCTGAGAAACGAGGCGGGCTCCATGTCAGCGGGATCGCCATAAATCTTCCCCAGGGACACGGCCGTTGGGATGAGTCAGCTCCACTTCAGTTTCAGGGAACGTTTGTTACTCTTACAAATGCCCAAAGCCCCAATGAGTCTTTACCCTCCAGCAGGAGCTGCTGTCAGCGAGGGCTGTGACGAGGCAGAAGCACTGCACCCCGTTCCCTGCACGGGGAAACCCAGTCCTCACCATGTATCATGGAATGGTTTGTGTTGGAAGGGGCCTTAAAGCTCCTCCACTTCCAACCCCCTGCCATGGGCAGGGACACTTCCACTAGAGCAGCTCCCTCCAAGCCCGTTCCGACCATTGACATTATGCCCCCCCAGGCCACGTAAAGCGCTGTATTTGAGGACACGCAGAATAAACCCAAACAGGAATCAGTTCGGTCGCCGCAAGCGGGGTGTGGGGTTACGGTGCTCGCCAGGATCAAGGTGTCAACCTGCGAAACCGATCCCGCGGGAGCAACGTGCAACCACCTGAGCGCCAAACCCGGGCACCGCGACCTTTGCTCCTCGGGAACGCGCAATGGATCCGCACCCGCGGCACCGCTTGCCCGGTGACCCATGGCCATTGCCCTCCGCGGTGACCCCGCACCGCGGCTCCGGGCAGCGCCGGTGCGGACCCCGCAGGCCCGAGCGCCCGCGTTACGTAAGGACACGGTTACCCCGTTCCAACGCTCCCGGACCGCACACCCCCCCCACCCCCC
>JASSUY010019563.1:0-18325 GCA_032466535.1 Forpus xanthops | reverse complement strand
CTGCCCATAGCAGGGGGGTTGGAACTAGATGATCTTAAGGTCCTTTCCAGCCCTAACTATTCTATGATTCTATGAAAGTGCAGGATGGTGTTTGATTTTCAAAAGAAAAAGGACTTATCTCTCATGCAATGTGAAGATTAGTTTACCTGTATCTATACCACATCTAGATGAGTATCCAGAATCACCTGCCTGGAGGCCCGGGAGATGAATTGGAAGTGACATGCATGGGTGTTGCAACATCCTCCTGTGAGGTGTGTCACAGTTGCTGTCTTTTCTTAATGACAAATAATCCTAGATACATATGCAAGAACATCCCTTGCGGTAACTACCTCTCTTGCGTGTAGTTGTGCTAAGTATTGAGGATGCCCTTGCCTCACCTCCCCAGTGTTAGACACTGAGATGGTGCCAATGAGGAAAGACTGAAGTAGGTTGAGCAGAGTGTTAAGTGCATCCTGGCAAAGTGGAGGTTCTGTTTTAATGAAGGATCATGCAAATCTGAATAAGAAATCAATTCTATTAATGATTTGAAAAAAGCTCAAGTATTGAAACAGTTGTTGTCTTTGGGCTGTAGTTACCTTCAGTCTTCCACGTGAGCAATACAGCCCAGGAATTCTGTGCAGTAGGATTTTCCATTGCATGTGATGCGGATTATTTTGGCATAAAAAATCAGTTAGTCAAGCTCGGGGGAAAGGCATGAATAAAAAAATGTGAAGGACTGCAGTAAACATGGAATCTTGGTCTCCGTACTTCAGGTCTTAGTAATGTGAAGATAATTACAGGCACTTGCAAGAGTGTGTATTTGACCTCTGCTTTAAATACTGCTACATAATGGACAGTCCACAAAGAGGTAGATAGAACTTCATCCTGCACCTATGTCACAGTGCAGAATTGCCACTGTGTGGAAAAGAAAGCCCCAATGTTTGTAGCCCGGTACCAGAAGAACCGTGGCTGGTGTGTCCTGCTGCCATCCTGCCACTGCACTCTAAAAATTCACTGCGCAATACGAAGTCCTGCCATAATGCCAGCATTGAACATCTTTTTGTGCTGAGCCCTGGACATCCAAAATCATCCTCTTCTCCATCACTGGGATTAGTTTAAAGCTCTCTGGAAGCTTTTTGCCCTTTTTTTGTTTCCTTTCTTAATTTTCCTTAATTCTTGTCCCATGCTCTGTGTGCCAGGAAAAAACACAGCTCTGGCCTGAGAAAGCAAAAAAAAAAACAAAAACCCAACCTAGTATTTTCTCCTGCTTCTGTGGGTATGTTTCTATTTCTTATTATGAAACATTATTTTTAACAAACTGTCCAGCTTAGGAGCACGTGGCTATAAACCATATCGGGAGAAAAAGTATATTTAAATGCTTATCTCTTTCTGCTTGAATGCTGCATTTTTCCTTAGACAAGTGTAAAATTACTCCTTGCTTTGCATGCTGTGAGGTGACAAAACCCCCTGGGAAGTTACGGAAAAGGACCTATTGAGAAAATGGATAGCAGTAGGATGAAGTCATCACTGTAGTGGTGCCATCCTTGTTAGAAATGTGAAGGAGACACATGAGAAAATAGAGAACTTTAATCTTACTGTTAAATAGATCCACTGTGCATCAGTCCATGCGTATCCCAAAATGGAATCTGCTGGGGCCTCATTCATGATTCACTGTATGTCTGAGGGGGTAAAATAACTGTGTGCTCCTTCTGTTTAGTTAAATGTGCTTTCCATCATAATTTCACAAAATATACATGATGAAACACAAGTAACTGGAAATGGCTGTTCTCCCCAATGGTAATTTGCACAATAAACTTTGCAAAATCAAACCCAGGTGGAGGCTGCTTAAATGTGAGTGGAAATACTACATATCGTTGATGTTAGAAAGGCCCTAAGGATGAGAAGATGCTGCTGTTTCTTTGCCTGAGGCTTGCCTGGGCAGGTAAACAAATAATTTTTTGAACAAAATAACCGAAAGGCAAAAGCGAAGCGATGAATTCTGACTTACAGTGCAAGGCAATAAAAAGTTTCATGTCTGATAACACTACCAATGAGTTCTTAAACTGAGGATGATTCACTTGGTGATCCCTGAAAACCTTGGAAAGGCTTCACTGAGCACATAAAAACTTGGAAAGATGCTAAAGGATTGCAGGGCCATATGAATATTGCATTTCATTTTGACATAATACACCTATTTGGTCACTACTCTGGTGGTTGTTTGGATTTAAGGATGTAAAGCATCTTTTAATGTTTTATTGGTAAAGCTTTGATGAACTGGATGTGGTTAAAAGCATACTTTGTGATTGACCTAGTTTAGGAGAAAAACAAACCTTTGCTTAAAATATGTGGAAGATAGTATTCCAGTAGTGCTATGCAAAATGATGCTTTACGTTCAGGTGCATTTTAGCAACTGCACCTGAAGGACTTCTGCTGTTATATTAACATATATAGTATATAATCTTATAGAATATATTTTGTGTATCATATAACACCGTTGTGGTTTAAGCCTCTGTGCCACGCAGTTTTCTTTCTCACTCATTTCCCCGTCTTTCTTCCCCCCACTCCTGGAGGGATGGAAAGGAGAATCGAAAGAATGCAACTCCCACAGGTTGAGATAAGAACAGTTTAGTAACTAAGGTATAACACAAAGCATTGCTGATACCACCAATAATAATAATGACAAGGCAAATACAAGGAAAGAATACAAGAGCTCACAATTTCCACTCAGCCCGACCATGCAGTGCATCTCCCACCCTTCCAAGTCTCTGCTCTCCATTTTACATCCTGGGCATGACGTGCTGTGGTATGGAATACCTCTTTGGTCAGTTTGGGACAGGTGCCCTGTTTCTGCTTCCTCCCAGCTTCCCCTCCTCCCTGGCAGAGCATGAGGCTCAGGAAGTCCTTGGCCAGGCTAAACATTCTAAACCATAACTATAAACACTGGTGTTGTCAGCGCTGCCCCCAGGCCCAAAATCAAAAACACAGTGCTGCGCTAGCTACTACGAAGGAGCAAAATGACTGCTGCTGCTGAACCCATGACAAACACTTATAAATAATAGTTTTGTTGCTTTTTTGTAAATACTTCTTTCATATAAAACTTTTCAGTTTTTCCACCTATTTCACTGCATTTGTGTGTGATGCAGAGAAAAAGAGTAACTTGGATCTGAGTGTGAAGTTTATTGACTTTCAGTTGCTGGGTCCACAAGAAGAAAAGAAGTAGAATAGTAAAACCTTTGTCCTTCCTCAGGCTGGGGACATGATGGCAGTATTAGAAATTGAGAGAATTAAGCCTTGGAGAGGATTAATAATAAATAGTCTCTATTTTTCAGTGCCATAGGTGCAGAAAATCTGTAGTTTATCTAATTTTCATGGAGGTTTGTATTCTATCCCTAATAACACCAAAATAATACTGTGTAACTAGTAACAGTATACACAGTAAAGACTAGACAAAAATTGCAGTTTAAAACATGATGGTGCAGTTTCAGAAGGAGAGATATCAAAGCCAGAATATTGCAAATATCTTTTAAGAGTGCAATACTAAGCAGGAGAAAGGCAACCTTTTGGTCTTCCTCACCTTGGAACTGTGTCTTGTGCTCATCCGCCCTCCCTGGCATCTCTCTGGCTCTGACCTGGCAGTACACTTGGGTACTTGTGCATGGGCTAGTGGGAAAATCCTGTCAGATGGTGAGAAGACCTATACTTGAGGCTGGCTGCAACCTAAAAATCTGCTTTTAGTTTTCCTCTTTTGCATCACTCTGAAATTGTGCCCTGCCTTGCACAGAGAAAAAACAGGGTCTGAGCTGCTTCATCCATCAGGCTTGAGTTGCATCATGGAGGATATACTCATATAATCCTTTACAACCAGAAAAAATGCCTTTAAGTTCAGACACCTCCTGGCACACAAGCAAGCCAGCAGACATGAATAAACCAGCCAGGGCGTAGCCCAAGCTTTGGGTTGTGTTGGGAACCTTGTACCCCTGGGGATGTATTTCCACCTGTTTGAAATGGGCTGCATTTTCATAGGTTGTCCAGGTAAATGAATAGGAAGAAAGTTCCTTTTTTGGAAAAGAAGTTTGAAATTGTCTATTAGAATTGTTTACTTGCTTAAACCAGTGATTTTGGTGTAGAAAAGGGTCTGACTCATATACTGAAATGATTGATTTAAAGAATTTCTGTCAATTTGTTATCAGAAATTAATTTTCTGACCACAGTGAATGCTTCAAATTTAAACTTTAAAGATATCTCCACCGCCATCCAGTTTTGACCCATGAAAGCTTGACTTTCTTGCTTTGGCTCTCACTGCTCTTCATGTTTTTTTCCAGGAGCATTTTGCTTTGGTTTGAACCCTTGTGATGCATTAAAATATTCTTCAGTGACTTCAGGCTACCCAGCATCAGCTGCTACCTTCACCCAGAGAGCTGTGGCTCCTAAAAATGCAATGATACCATGTAAATAATCATTTAGAAATCCCAGCCCTGGGTATCCCTATTTTTATCTGTGCCTCAGAGTGAAGGAGCAGTCTTTATGACAGATCCATATTTTATGATATTCCTTAGTTTGAAAGTATGCATGTTGCTGCCTTACACCATGCTACTTTTTTTCGTGTGCCAGCCAAAATCTTGGTAGCTTCTAGGATGATCATTAATTGCATTATGTGCTGCTACAAAGATAAAACAATGCCCCAGCTAGAAAGTTTTAGTATGAAAAAGTGTAAAAGAGGCAATAAACATTAACTGTAGTATAACTCCAGTTTAGCTGCTTTGATTGCAGTATAATTTATATTACTGAGTAGTCTTAGGAAACTCCCATTACAGATACATGCACACTCATCTGTTTTCATAATGTTATTTATCATATTCTTTTACGGTGGTAGTTCTTGCAGTCAGAAAAGAAGATACTCTCCTGAAATCATGCTTCACAGAAAATGTTCTCTCTGTCATCCAACATGTGCTTTTTGCAGGGGAATGGAAGGACAAGAAAATCTCTATGTCACCTCTGTCTGTATCTGTTATAACTCAAGTTATTCACGGCAGAATTGACTTTGTGCAGACCATCTAAATACTTTTCATCTCAGGGGACTCATAAATTTATCTCTTTGAAGTTGTTAATGTCATCAAATCTTAATGGCTTCACACTGCTCCTTCATTAACCCTCCAACGCACTTACAGAGGATTTTAAGCATAACAAGAGACTATGCTCACACCTGATTATAGGGGTCTCGCTGACATTTAAAACTCTACTGTGACTAGCTTTTAGCAAACCTCTGTTTATCATCAGGCAAGGTAAATGTGAATATAGAATATAAGTAGTGGTTATAATTAGCAGTACAGAAGTGTATTGTCTGCACTTAACTTTTCCTGAGCTAAATGGTCCTCCTTGTGAGGGGGCTGTTAAACAGCTGTACGTTTAATTAGGTGGTATACATGTGGATATATTAAAATACACATTATGTAGTATAGTATAGAATAATATACTATATGATTACATTAAATGATATGTATTATTAAATTATACATAATATTACATAGAGAATATATAAATATTTGTACAGACATGTAAATTTTTGTATATGTAGTCTTATACATATGTAACTTGGGTTACTAGGGGTACCTTTGGGAGAATGTGACTTCTAGGCTCACTAAGTAAGCCTCTGCTCCTGTGCTCAGATGACGATTGCCAGCTGCAGAAATTTAACAGAACAATTTCTAGCAGCAATAAATGTATCTCATTTAGCTTGAGAAGTACTAAATTATGTTTGCCATTTACCTAAGTGCATTAAGAGACCTAGTCAGAACATATGTAGCATGAGCATGCATGTCTTTGGGAATTTATATTAAATATTACATAGTACTTTGTAAAACACCTGGGGATTAGAGGAGAACAGGTGAGTGTTCATTGCTTATCTGGCTTCCTGGTACCCATGTGGACCTCAGAGATATGTGGTATCTTTGCAGCTCTATCTGAAGTCACTGTGGGAGTGAAAATCCACAGAGTGCCTTCATCATTCACTATGTACATGAAAAATAAGACTTAGCTGATTGCCATCAGTCACTGATTTAAGACATAATGACATATAGCCTATAAATGCATCTGATGGGATGGAGACTTTCTGTTCAGATGCCATGATCTTTCACACTGATGGAATCCAAGAGGAATTTAGTCCAAGATGCTGAATGAATGTGTTCATTAAGGACCAACTGGTCAGGATTGAAACTTTTTTTTTCTGCTCTCGTGAGACCTCACTTAGAGTACTGTGTACAGTTCTGGTGTCCTCAGCATAAAGAGGACATGACAGGGAGTTGGAAGTAGATGATCTTAAGGTCCTTTCCCACCCTAACTATTATTATGATTCTATGATTTTTCAGGGCTACTTATTTATGTAAGATAACGACACTCTACTTTGGAAAAAAATACCTTTGATGGTTTTGTAAGATACAGTCATGATACGTGTTTTTGATAGGGCACTGGGATGCTGTTTGATACTTTAGTCCAAAAATAATAAAAAAAAGATTTATGGACTCCCTACTTCATTATTTTGTGTTCACTACATGGGTTTATCAGTGTTGCCAATCAAAAAACGAGTTGCTTTTGTGCCTTGTTTGATGATCATACATTACACTGAATACAAACCGTCTTGAAATGGCCGGGCTGGCTGAAGTCCCCTACATTTGTTTCCATGTAGCTAGAAAGCACAGACTTTACAAAAACATCTTTTCCTGCTCTCAGTGAATATACTAGGATATTACTGAGATTTTAAGATTTTAGTGACTTGATACAAACCTTGTCATCATCACCTAGTACAGAGAGTTCCCACACACACACTCTATTGAGTAATATCAATTTCTTCTTCTAGGATAAATCTTATCTAAAAACCAGTTAAAACTCCTATTTGGCAGAAGAGAGTAAAAAAAAAAAATACATATATACCAAACCAGAAAATTAGAGATCCCATTATATTAATTGTCTCTTCCACTCTGAAGAGAGTAAAAGGCTTGGGTTTTGGTTTTATTTCACAGAAATCTTTCATATGAAAGCTATGGATCATTCTTTCTTTTCGGATTGATTACAAAAATCAAAATCCTTCTCAAAAAGGAATTTCTGTCTTGAAAATGTGAGGAGTCTTTAAATGATGTGATGCATTCACTTAATTCTGTAATGCAATTTGAGAAAAAAGGGTTGAATTTTCACTTTGAAGGTTTTTTGCATCCTGCAAGTGCAGTTAAGGATAAAATCTCATTTCATTAACCAGGGGGTTTGTGACTGAAAAGACCAGCAAATAAAAGCAGTCATTTATTAGAATTTTATTTGTGAGAATATTTGTAAATATTTTTCTGAAAGTCTTTCTGCTCATTTCTACTTCCTGTAGTGAAATGAGGTATGGGGGTAGAATTAATTGCATTTACTCTCTGAAAAAAGAATAATACAAGTGAAGAGGCTTTTAGAGAAGTTTTGTTTAATTAAACTGTTTCTATAGGGAGAAACTGATATAAACTGTACGTACGCAAACTTTTATAGCTAATGCAAATGTCTAAGCTACATCTGAGATTAAAATCTGGACCGCTTGGGGTCCTGCATATTCAATATATGTGGTCCTGTTTTCTTTGAGCATCTGTACTTTATGCAGGAGTAATCATTTATGCTTGTTTTTACAACAGGACTTAGCTTATAAAGTATATGATGTAGCGTATGGTGTGTAACACTGAAGTCTTGGAATTTATCTGAACCATGAAAACTAAAGCTGGAAATAAGTCACTCAAAACTTCCAAAATTGGGAAGTGCTCAATTATTAGGGTATAACAGGACTCAGTTCTGTAAAATCTCTTGAGATCAAGGAGAAATCATCATCTTACCTTGGGAGTAGGATGAAACTCTCAGAAACAGCATAATGCACTAAAAGTTTCCCCAGATCACTCAGTGTCATAGGCAGGGATTTGTCTCAGGTTACAATGAACTGAGCCTGTATTTCTTTCTTGCTTGCTTTCAGCCTGTATTGATTTCTTTGCATCTCAGAGTTGCTTGTAGGCAGTCTTTCTGGAAAAACAGTGTACTACAGCTAAAACTAAGGGTATTTCAGATCATTTCAGTGCATACCTAGTCCATTGTCCAGCAGATGAATTTTATGTTACTGTTTTGAATTGTGTACCCATTTTCATGCTTTCTCATGAATGAAGCTGTTTTCCTCTGCAGTTCACAACAGGTTTTCAAATGTTGACATTTTGCTAATTACGTTTTCCCCTTGTCTTTTTTTTTCCAGCTCTCGTAAATGTGAAACTTTGGGCTATTGATCGGCAATGTTTTCAAACAATAATGATGAGGACAGGCCTCATCAAGCATACTGAGTATATGGAATTTTTAAAAAGGTATGACACTTTTTTATCATGAACTACAGTGAAACTGCTATCCTCATCCTTTGACTTTTTTTTGTGTGAGTCCACTGTTTGATTTGTTTCCTTCTTATGTCTTTGTTTGCTTGTTTGTTTGTTACTGTAAAGGTTGTGAGGCAGTGGAATGAGTTGCCCTGGGAAGTTGTGAATGCTCCGTTGCTGGCGGTGTTCAAGTCCGGGTTGGACAGAGCCTTGGGTGTCATGGTTTAGTGGGAGGCATCCCTGCCCATAGCAGGGAGGTTGGAACTAGATGATCTTAAGGTCCATTCCAACCCTAACTATTCTATGATTCTATTACTCTATGACACCAGAACTGTACACAATACTACAAGTGAGGTCTCACAAGAGCAGAGTAGAGGGGCAGGATCACCTACTTCAACCTGGTGGTTACGCTTCTTTTGATGTAGCCCATGAAAGCGTAGTCATCAAAGTCCAGCTTTTTCTAGGTGTCCCATTTTATTGTTATTAGCAAGTAAACTCAGGTGAGAAAAGAAGAGCTATTACCTTGCTGAAAGAGTTAAAAAAAAAAAAAAAAAAAGAAAAAGTCATAAACTCAAATGTTAACTAGTGTTGGCATTTTTGTATGCTGGTAAATGAAACCAAAAGATGTATGTAAGATCAGTTCTGGGGGTTAGAGCCTCTCTTTCAAAGCAGAAATTTTGCAATAAGAAGGTCTTAAGATTTGAGGTTTAATAGAGATTTTCAAGAAGATCGTCAAGATTAATTTGGGTGCAGCCTCCACAGGGCCTGCTCAGCTTTAGTTGTAAAACAAATATTGTTAGGAAGAAACCAAAAAACATTTCTCACTCTGTAGCTGAGTTTCTTGGACACGGCCCATTACAGTTTGTCAAGCCATTATATTAATAATGATATTATTATAATTAATATACTGTAATATTATATATTAATTCTAAGTATATTAGTTTATTATAATTGTAGTAATTCTTATTAGAAATGCATAAGGCAAGCAAATATTTTTTCTTTAAATCTTACAGTTTGAATTTCAAAAAAGATTTCATCCTACGCAGTGGTTGTAAAATGGAGCAGGTAGCTGTAGGAAGGTGGTTGCAAGATGGTATCTGCCCATTGTGTCTTCCAGTTGGAATCTTTGTATCAATAGCTATCTCAAGCTCATCTTAAATTCCATTTATTACATTAAATGATCTTGTTTAGGGATGCTTTCCTTCTAAATATTGTTAAGGAAAAAAATAGGTTAAATCTTGAATGCAAGGAGTATGTCAGTTCTTATTCTTTGGAGGTCTTTTTTCTTTCCTATATTAATAAATAAATGAAAATACTCTTGTTAAGGAAACAAATGGAATAGAAACAAAGGTTTAAATGGTAACTGTGCACAGAATAGTCAATGGGGCTGGACGGCATGATTTTCTCCTGATACTGGTCTCAAAAAGTTACCCTTTCTAATCCTGTCATCAATCGCAATAACATAGTAGTCATTGTCTTCAATAACATATTTTCACCTATGAACAAAATTAAACTTTTGGGATAACAAAAATGCTATTCATATATTCTCATTTATCTTTCAGAAAATAAGTGCAGTCTGTGCAGTAATACCACTGGGTCTCCTTGTAGTCATTGTACAAAATATTACCCCATAACCATTTTTGTATTTTTCCACAGAAGAAAGATATTGGTGACACAGGCCAGCTACTGTTTTCTTAGTTTCATCCTTTTATGTTCAAAGTATGTATAGTCTAGTCCTTTCTTCCGTATGCTGTAAGAAAACTAAAAAAAGTACATTTCCTAATTAAGAAATCCAGGTCTACCTTACTAATCGTTCCTGGGCTAGAAGTACATGGTTTTCACAGGCTTTTAAAACTTACAATAACTCTTCTGACTTATATAAATCAACTGCAGTAAGCTGGAGTAAGGAGCAAGTGAATATCCTCTTTTTCATAGTATTTATGAGGAACTGGTTTGTGCATTCTTTTCTGCTGCTTGTAAAGTCAACAGATCTTTTGAAGTGATCAAAAGATGGCCTAATTCCCTAGCAGAACCTGCTTCAAGTAAGGAGTAGAAAATCCTGACTGGTTTTGATCCCTGTGTGTATGCCGGATGACAAATCATAGCAATGATTCTCTTTGAAACACAAATTTTCAGTAGCTTATTATGTGGCTAAGTCAATGCTAGATCAAGCTAGTTCGTAGTGGAACTAATGATAAAAAGTTAAAATATGATCTTGTACTGTAGATTTAGTAATTCCTTATGGTATATATAATTTAATAAGGTTGCCATTATACAAGCAAGAAAGAGTATCTTTCTGCAGTGGAGGTTACAGGTATGCTAAAATTAACAGTAGATGTCATTGCAGTATTCACTGTTGAAGTATTTAGAATAATTTCCTTTTCAAGCCTGTACTAAAAATAATTCCATATAAGCAAGATCAGAATATTTCAGTTAAAGAAACAGGTATTTGTAAGATAAATTTGTCCAGGAAATAAAAGACGGGGAAAAGCTTTATACTGTGGCAAGTACAATAATTTCCTGCTAGATCATAAAAGTTTAAAGACCAGAATGTCTTGGGAGAATAAATGTTATATTTAAAACAAACAAACAAAAAAGACCCAAACAAACAAAAGCCGAACAAACACAAAAAGAAAGAAAAACCCAATCTGGAAAAAAAACCTTCCTAATTTTTCCATAAAAAGAGGTCTTATGTTCTGGTCCACTGTGTAAACTGTGATTCAGCCAAGACCCTGAAACAGATCAGGAGAATAAATGATGTGTCACCTCTGTGTCACCTCAGAGACAAGATCTAGTTTTGGAATTGGAACTTAAAGGAAACATACACATATGTGCACAATCTTGAATCTTATGAATAACAATTCAGTAGTGCTAATAAAAAGAAAATCAAAGTATGTTGTTAATCCAAGCTTTTAACTTAATGTCAAAAACTTTAATCTGGCTGAAGAAATGCCTGCTCTTCAGCCTTTACTGTTTTGTCATAATGCTCTGGCTTGATCTTGAGTCTCCTTGACAGTTATATCTGATTCCAAATTAGCTTAAGTGGGAAGTTGTGATCTGGGCTGACATGGCGGAGGTGAACTGGTTATGTCTACGAAATGGGAGTTTATGCACTCACAGTTTATCTACATGGGAAGACTGGTAAAATTTTTTGTGTGCAGCAAGTGGAACCAGAAAGGTGATCTTGTGGTGATGCATACTCAAATTGGTCAGCATGATGATTTAATGTGAGTCATTTGTCAATGGGAAGAAAATACAAAAATGCATGAAGCTTTGTTAAATGACTGTCTTTGAAAAATTGCCTGTGTTTTTTGCATGAAATGGTTCCTAAAGTGCATCTTCCAGTGAAATTATACTGGATAGAAGTGGAAGAGAAATTAAGTGAGGCAAAAGGAAGAGAGACTTTGGAAAAAGAGAGCTGGAGGTGGGTGATGAGTTGGTGAAATATGTACATTGAGATTGTTTTGGCTGAATAAATCTGAAAAATGGGTTTTGGCTGAAAGAAGACTTTAGTGGAACACCAATGTAGACAAAGTGAACAGAGGGGATAAGAGAGCAGAAAAAGAGAAAAGGGGAAATCATTTCTGTAACACATAGATGCATCTATTCTTAATGCAAAGCTAAAGACAGGAACAGATGTGCTGGTTCAAATCAAGAGCCCATCTAGGTTAACATCTTTTTCATCCTGAGATATTGCTCAAAATGGACAGGACCATCCCCACTAAAATGGGTATGCAATCCAAGACTTGAAAGGCCAAGCGCATCATACTGAAGAATGTTCACAAGAAGAGGATCTGGCCATCACCCACTTCAAGAATGTCCAAATTTTTAAAGGCAGTCCAAGGAGTGTCTCTAGGAGGAGCAAGCTGGACTGTTCATCTTACATCATGATCAAGTTCCTTCTGACCTCAGAGGCAGCCAATAATTTTGTTAAATTACCTCTCTTTTGTTTTTCCTGTTTCTGTCCAGGTTGGTGAACACTAGATCAGACATGTGGTATATGAACTGTGCTATTGATACAGTGACAAGAAAGCTTATGTCCAGATTATGACCTGCTGGATAGAGCCAGAAAGGCTGGAAACATCCAAACAGTATATCCCAAAAGCTGTGGATGAGATGACAAAACTTGAAAATCATCTCACCTTCCTCTGCCATCCGCCATACTGACCATAATAAGTAACCCAGAATAAAGTAAAACTTGGGAGAGGCAATAGATCATTTGGTTGCTTGACAGCTCATCTGGCTTTCAGCTCTGTGGAAAACTGAATTGTTCATTTCTTCTGAAGCATTCACACATGACATTTTTAAACCCTCTCTTCCCTGTTAACATAACTCAAGTGAAGCAGATCATATGCCATCCACAGTTTTACTCCAATTTGCAGAGCTGTCAAGTAGTGTCTTCTTTTCTCTGTGAAGATGTACTGTTCCTTTTATTGCCTCATGCTGCATGAGCCCCACAGGTCTGCTAAGAGAGGGAAGATTGAGTGAGTGATCTGCATTAGAGCACATGTACTACATGGCAATTTTAGCGGGAAAGCGTAAGAGGACAGAGTCTTTCCACATCACAAGAAGGGACAGCTTTGAAGAGGGCACATGGAAACAGCAGGGATTCTTTCAGAGCAGACATCTATACATTGTCCCTTTCATTAGTTCTGTTGGGATTTTTTGAAGATGAGATGGAAGTGCAGCTTAGTCTTTGACTAAGATGTTAAACTCACTATGCCATGAGGAGCTGCAGTGATTTATACCTGGAACTTTAGTGGAGAATGCTACGATGACTTGAGAGGATTTACAAGACCGAAACTTTAGTCTTCTAAGATCTGGTTAAATAATTCATGTGTTAATTCTTCTGCATTTTGGTCAGATAAATCATATGTTATAGCTAGTGTTGGGGAAAACAAGCATTTTAGAAAGCTACGCTTACTACCACTAGCTTTATGCTTCTCAGCTTGGGTTTCTCACTGTTTATGACAAACTGTAATGTAGAGGAAGCCACATTCCAGGGTGTAATTTATGCAGACTGCCACAAATCTGTACATGTGTCAACAGGATGCAGCTAATGGGCTACCAAGGATCACCAACCCCCCTGGGTAAAAGCAAGAGGGAGCAGCAGCAGGTTAGAGATGTGCAGTTCGCCAAGGCAGACATGGAGGGGAAGAGTGTTAATGAGTTACCACAGCAGGGGAGGATGGCAGTAGCTTCCAGGATGCAAACCAGAGAGTAAATAAGACATTTGGAAGCAAACTAGGGTTGACCTAAATGTAGAAAGAAAGAAAATGCCATTGTATTGCCTAATGGTAGAAAGAAAGAAAATGCTTGGGCAAGTGTGGGAAGGCTTCAGGGGTGGCTTTTTGTGAGAAGCTGAGCCCAAGACTGCAGACAGTGAAGATACCTAGGGTGCCCACTGGAGTTCTCAGGAGGGCCTTGCACCTCCAAGGCTCATACATAAAGTATGAAGACAGTGTGTGATGTGGGTTTTGTGGTATTTCAGTAGCCCTGCATGGAATAAAAGCAGTGTTTTAGTTTTTGAAATTGCACAAATCTTGTCTGTTTTGTCTATTTTTTCCCACATCACTTTAAATTCGGTTTGTACTAGGGACACTTGAGGATATCTCTAAGGAAGTTTCTGTTTGCAGGCAGCTGAGTGTAAGGATACACACAGACAGGCACTGAAGCAGAACTGAAATGATGCACCACAGTATCAAACTGTCCATTTTCTTCTGCTCTTTAACAAGAAAAATAGTCTTTCTCATAGTTTGGTGAAGAGAAGGCCAGGTTAAGATTTTTTCTTAAATTTTTGTAATGAATTATTTCAGTATCTGCAATCTAGCCTCCATAGTCCTTTGTGAATGCTGTTAATCTGTATGAAGGGGCTGAGGCAGATATTTTTTAAGAAATAGAAGTTTAACAATGAAGAAGCATGTTTTAATCTGAGGAAATTTTTTATTCGAGGCAATGCACAACAGGGAAAAGGGAGCAGAAGTGAAAAGAAGGTGAGTCTTATGTTCCTGTTGATTCAGAGCATGAAGAAGGAGGAAGAATAATTGCTCTTTTTTTTTTTTTTCACATTGCAGCATTTCAATTATGGCAGATTCAGTAAACCAAGTAAGTGTGTTAAGGGGTGGAAGCAGCCCCTGGTCTTCCCTGAAAATAGCATTGGTCTTGATATCAGCTGTATTTAAAATGCAGACTAATATACATGGGAATAAGTCTATATCTTATTTTAATATTATTGAGTCCTAGACTCATAGAATGACTTGGGCTGGAAGGGACCTTTGAAGATCATCTAGTACAACCCACCCTGCTGTGGGCAGGGATGCCTTCCGCTATACCAAGTTGCTTGAAGCCCCGTCCAGACTGGCCTTCAACTCTTCCAGGGGCGGGGCGTCCACAGGTTCTCGGGCCAAATGGTTCAGTGTCTCACCCTCATTGTAGAACATTCCTTCCTTACATCCAGTCTAAACCTACCTTCCTTGCACAGACCTTCTTTGCACACCAAAGGTGTATTAATAATCAACATGGTGAGTGTTGATGAGGCGTGCTGCAATTTCCTTTTTGCTACAGATCTGCAATTTGACAGTAAACAATTTACCCAACTCAGGTGACAGACAGTGACTTTGCTCCCAGCACCCATCCACTGGGCAATTTAGGGCTTTGTAGAAATGAGGAATTGATATGTCTAGTGAGAAAATGCCGGTGGCAGGGACCAGAGTTAGAGAAATGGAAACCTCAGGCTGTGTGTCTGAGGCCACAGGCGGTAGTGGTAATAAGATGTCTGTGGATTCTGCAGGTTTTGAAGCATTTCACTTTCTTTGCTCCTAGTTTTTGTTTGGGTTTGTTTTGTTTTGTTTTGTTTTTTTCCTCCATTTAACTCAGAGTTTTCTTGGTGAAGTCAAATCTAATTTGCTGGTAAAATTGCTGTGTTACATGAGATAACCTCTTTACATTTCAAAGGAGAACAAAGCTACATATGTCGTTTTTCCTCCCATAGTGACTCTTATCAGTAAGGAAAAACACTTCAAAGATGCACTCATGATCTCAATTTGCACAAGATCTTATTTTGGTTTAAATCACGCTGAAGTCAACATCTTTCAGAAAAATCTGTTCTGCAGGTCCATGTGTAGCCGTTTGGGCTCTTCACGTTTATTTACATAGGAAGAAAAGAGAAAGACAATCCCTTCATTGCTAAATGTTAAAAGGTAATCGTGATAAAGCTTTGTAACCTTGCATAAAAAGAAGGAAAGCAAGATTGTGCATAAAAACTTATTGTTGTAGGGGTAAAACACAACAGCGAAATAATTCAGTTGAGTCAGTGATCCTGCCACTTAAGTTGGAAGAGAGGTTTTAGTTTTCTTTTTTGTTTTATTATTTTGTTTTTAATGAGCAGAAAAGAAACCCAGGAATCGGTTGAAAACTAAAGAAATGTTATGATTAGTCAAAATACCCTTACTCATTATATTGACAAAGTAGATGCTCTTAGGAAGACTGATGGAGGGTCTCATTCATTCAAAAAAAAGTTTGATGCAGTAACAGCATCTTTGAAGTGGTTTTATTGCAGTTTTCTTGGAGGCACATGTAAGGATGGGCTGTGCTTCTCTTTTGTAAAACTTGTGGAAGATAAGCAGCCTATGAGATGTGGGAAACAAAGTGGCAAGGGGGTTGGTGTCTGTGGAGAAGGCAAAGATGGCAAAAAATTGAAGTCAAGCCAGAATAAGGCCGCAACTAACAACAAATTAATCTGTTTTGTATGATCAGTGAATAGAAGAGCTTTTCTTGATGATGCTTTGTACCTGTTCTTTTGCATCTGTTCTTGTGGGATTATATGAAAGCTAGACCTCTAGGGACTTCTTTCTGAAGTAGTTTAGCTCTCTGCTTTAGTATAGCCACTGATTAATCTAGAAGACAAGGTAATATCAGGAATTAAATTTTTCTCTTAGTGTTTATTTTTGCTTTTTAATTTCCAAATCCCACTTTTATGTATATATATATTTATATATATATAATTTTTTTTTAGGGTGAGCGCTGTCATTTTTATTTGCCTTCAGTTATATCTTCCCATGCTAGGAATCACTTGTTACTTTTCCACTCCCATAGAGGGTGATTTCAGTTACATATCAACCAACAGGACGTGATTACTGGTAAACCTTGTGTTAATGTGGTTTTATACTGATACAAAAGGGACCAGAATCTGATCCTCTGTTGTCACAGTGATACTTCTGAGCATTCAGGTACGGTCCATCCAACATTCTGCCTTTTCAGAGAAAGAGAACTCTTGTCGGTAATTTGTCATCAGGTCAAACCCAATCCTGGCTGTCTGCCTAACTATTAGTTGCTGTCATGATTTGGAGGATAGTGGCTTTCTGTTTTCCAGGGCAAACAACTTCTACATTTGTATTTTCTGTGGCAGGAAAGAAATTAAGCTCTTCATGGCTTGATTCAGAACATTAGGCATCACTGAAGATTTATAAGGGTGTTAGGATTTTTTTGAAGTAATTCATCCTTACCAAATTAACATTTTTGTCTTGTAATATTATGTGTATGTTTGTGGCTGTATATACCAAGAAGATGGTGCTTGCTAAAATGTAGTGAAGAGTAGACTGATTAAGATTAGGGGTTTATACTGCAAATATTAAAGTAGATGAAATTATTGGATATTAAGGTTATTTTATTCTAATTGCATTATAGTGTGACTTACAATTTAGGGCTCTGGAATAGTAGTGTGATATCCAAGTCAAGATTTGCAGCAGTTTGCTATATCCTGGAGAGCCGTGGATGGCTTCATTGATGTTTCTCTTACAAAAGATGAATGAGGAGGCAGTCCAGAATAACTGGATGTAAGACTTGTTAGGTTGTTATTTTGCAGATGTTATATGGTGATAATCTCTGTGCCTTTATCAACTATTTTAAATGCCCATGTTAGTTTTTCATGCCCTCACTGTGGCAGGTCAGAACTGAACAGTGATGCTTGGTATTAAAACATTAAATATTGATGAATTGTGATGAATTGCGAAAGATCATCATGGGAAATAGAAGAAAACCCTGATATTGACCAGTTTTGATGGCAAGCATGTGAAGCAGCCTCGGGTGGTTCTTCAGCCCAGCCAGAACCTCATGGACTCTCACCCATGAACTCAGCTGTCCAAAGAAGCCAGGTGGGGACAGTTCCAGTTTGGGATCCCATACCAGAAGAGTGGAACAGATAGAAGACAAAACAGCATTAAATGAAACATGTTTAGGTGATACTTAAGTCAACAGGGAGCTACTGAAGCAAGCCAACATAAATGATTCTGTCTTCTGGAATATATAAGGAAAGGTGGTGGTGATGAAGTTGGAACTATACAAAAGTAAAGTATAGACATAAGAAGCAAAAGCATATGAGAAAAATACAGAACTATTAGTTCTAAGGACCATGCAAGAGGAAAAAGTAATAGTTGTGATAACACTGGTCCCATTCAGGGCTATAAGGTGTGGAAATGGTAATGCTGTCTAAAGAAAGAAAATAATTGGAAATGGGGAAATACACTGTATTCCAACTGCTCAGTATGTTGGTGATGAAATTGAACAGCTATTGAAATCAGTTGGTTTAAAATCAGCAAGTGTAGGTTGCTTGCATCGAAGAATTATTTTAAGACTTGTTGAGGGTGGGTTTTTGGTCATTTGTATTGATTGTAATGAATCTTGCAACAGCTCACAGGTTCCAGAAGTGGAAGACAGAGTTTGTCAGGCTGCTGTTGATTAAATGGCCTGATACTGATCTTGGAAAAAATACATAGCAACTGAAATACAAGACCAGTCCCAATACCGATCCCTGAGGGACACCACTCGTTACTGGTCTCCAGCTGGACATTGAGCCATTGAGCATAACTCTTTGCGTGCAGCCATCCAGTCAGTGCTTTATTCTCCGAGTGGTCCACCTATCAAATTGATGTCTCTCCAACTTAGACACAAGGATGTCATGTGGGACAGTGTCAAATGCTTTG
>JASSUY010019562.1:0-13994 GCA_032466535.1 Forpus xanthops | reverse complement strand
TGCACTTGTTCCAACAGTTCCATGTCCTTTTTATGTTGAGGACACCAGAACTGCACACAGTATTCCAAGTGAGATCTCACAAGAGCAGAGTAGAGGGGCAGGATCACCTCCCTTATTCTGCTGGTCACGCTCCTTTTGATGCAGCCCAGGATATGGTTGACTTTCTGGCCTGCAAGAGCTCACTTCCGGCTCATGTTCATTCTCTCATCAACCAACTGAATCACATCTCCACCCAACCTGTAGCTGTGCCTGGGTTTACTCCGACCCAGGTGGAGGATCTTGCACTTGGCATGGTTAAACTTCATCAGGTTGTCATCAGCCCACCTCACAAGCGTGTCAAGGTCCCTCTGGATGGCATTCCTTCCCTCCAACATATCAACAGAGCCACAGAGTTGTTGCCATCAGCAAACTTGCTGAGGGCACACTCGGTCCCACTGTCTATGTCACTGACAAAGATGTTGAACAAGACCTGTCCCAACACTGACCCCTGAGGGACACCACTCATTACTGTTCTCCAGGTGGACACTGAGCCATTGAGCACAACTCTGCGTGCGGCCATCCAGCCAGTTCTTTATACACTGAGTGGTCCACCTATCAAATTGATGATTTGTATTTGTTTTAAAAATCACAAAGCAGTTTTTAATGGATGTTTTACAGAAGAATTGGAGTAATTTTCTACGCACTATTAACTTAGTTTATAAGGAGTTTAGGTCAGGATTTTCTTTTTTCACCTCTAAGGTCATCTTGATACTTCTTTGTGTCACCCGAGGCACCAAAATGCACCCAAAAAAAGTTTTTATCTATCAGTTATTTCATGAAGGTTTGAGTTTTCTGTCCATATCCCCCCCCCCCCCTTTTTTTTTTTCTATCTTAAGTAAAATGTTTGAAGATCTAATGAGCTGTTGTGAAAATAAGTGGGTACTTGTGGGCAGCCAGTTCATTTTCCAGAGTAGGTTGTTCTGGTCTTTCAGAAGTACTGAATTATAACAGTGCAGTAACATACCAGTCGTCTGTTAGTCGGTATTTGTCATACAATTTTACTTCAGCCCTATTAACATAAAAATGAAAAGTCAAAATTAAAAGCTGAATCGATGGTTGGTGTTTACATACTCTTTTTTGTAAGGGAAATTGGGATTTCGCTTGCTGGTTAGGTGCTTGATCATTTTACATCTTGCTTCTAAATTCGGTCTTTAGCAGTAATTGTGCTTCCAGATTTCACTTCTGATTCCATATGTATTCCTTCAGTGGTGATGTTGGGTGCAGTGTACCTCGTGACTTGGCTTGGCTTCTGTGTTGTACCAACATGAAATCATGTAGAGAATGTCATCCCTCTGGAACAGTCATCAAAAACTGAAAGGATATGTGTTAAATGTAGAATGTGCTGAACTTTCATTAGTGAACAAAGAAAAACAAGTTGTACTTTACTCTGTCCTCCATTGTTAGAGGAAAAAATTAAGATACAAGTGGACTATGAACCAATGAAATGTCATCTGATGGATGTCTGAAACAAGTGCTGAGAGGTGCAGGATCTGTCCCAGTTAGTAGGAGATTCTTTGCCTGAGTAATTTGGCATTTTTCAGGATGTTATGGAATCTAGTACTTTAGCTATATGATGTACCATTCTTTCGCAACTTGAGACCAAGTGTTTTGTCTCTTGCTTTGCAGTTACTTCTTGCAGTCTAATTTTGCATTCCCAAAAAGAAATTAATTCAAGTTACAGTGCTTGCTACCTATAGCTTGATAAACTCGGCTGTGGGAGTCAAGTAGCTGAGTACAGTTTGCTGTGGAAGAAGGGTGGAAGTTAAAAATGTAGGCAGTGTAGGCTAGTAAGCTAAGTGGTTTGTTGGAAGACATAAACATCTGAGGCCAGGGAAAGGCAGAACTTGTGTGTTTTTTTTTCTGGCTTTCATGGAATCCATACCCAAAATTCATATCTTTGAAAACAACCCCTGACAAATTTTGAGTTATGACACAGATGTTAGGAAAGAGACAAATAGGAATTAATGATTGCTAATCACAATGAAACGGGAAGAAGTATTTCAGCTAGGTAATATTTACATGAGGATGATTTCTGGATTTGTTGTGTATGAATATTCTTGCGTATGTTGAAACAGTGAAACTATAAGTGTTTATAAGCTCAGTAAGCTAAGAGAGGGAGGTTAACTGAGGTAGGTATTTCCAAGTCATTAACTGCATTAAAAACTCACCTTGTCTTTGCAGGAGGAGAGACTTCAGCATGCAAACCTTCATCTGTTCGGCTTGCACCATCGTTTTCATTCCATGCTGCTGGCCTTCAGATGGCTGGACAGATGTCCCATTCGCATCAGCAGTACAGTGATCGTCGTCAGCAGAACATAAATGACCAACAGGTTTCTGCCTTATCGTATGCTGACCAGATTCAGCAACCTCTAACGTTAACAAACCAGGTAAGTGATAACAAAAAAAGTAATTTTAGATGTAATATTTCTTTCTCTAAATATGTTGTATACTCACAAGTTGCAGGATCAGGGCATGTATTCTTTTGTGGTTTGCTTCGGTGTGTTTTTTTTTGTGTTTGTTTTTTTTTGTTTTGTTTTATTTTTTTTTAACTAATTAAGTCTTGAATCTTCAAGGATGGGTGGATAAATAAGTTTCTGGTACGTATTTGTGGTGGTTATTCTACTTCTAACATTTATTAAATTAAAGGGGAGAAAGGTAGTCCAAATGGAAAGTTGGAAAGAGAGTTGAATTATTTTTTTGATAGGTTGCTTTTTCTTTTAGGATTGTTTGATATTAGAATGTGATTGTTTATTACTTACTCTTATGGACAGTGTTTTAAAGCAGAGTCACTGTTTAATATATTTGGTATAGAGAGGCTTGCATGAAAGATGCTTTATTAAGGAAGATACGCTTTATTTAAAAGAGAAAGCAAAATCTAAAGCTATGTGATCATTGAGGTTTTGCTACTACTAATTTACTACTTAGTATTGCAAAGAGGTAAAATGAACACAGGGATTATGCTGATCATGGATGCTTTTGAGCTGTCAAGATTAGTGTTTCTTCCGTACTGCTTTCTTGTTGCTAGAACTGCTGAAGTAGTATTGTCCTGTGAAAGAGATTATTCTACTGCTTCCTTAAAAATGGCACAGCCCAGTTGTGGAGACTTGAATTCAGATATTTCAAAGCTTAAAAATCAGAATTCTCTTAAGTCACAGCTTCAAAATTTGGTGCAGGATGATAAGGCATGTTCCACTTAAAGAGGATGGAGTGTGATGCCTTTTGCTGCTAGCAGATTCAGGTCTATTCCTTGTATTCAAAATGGCTTCAGTAGATAAATCTACAGTACTGCCCAGAGGTACTCTTACTATCGCTCTGTAGGAGGGCACTTACGCAGAAAGAGGGAAGGATTAGAGAGGATGAGAATGGTCAAGGTAAGTGCCAGGATATTTGATACTAGGATTTGGCAATCTGTATTTAGCTTGAGAAAACCACAGAGGTATTTTGTGTGACTTCTTTCTAGGTTAAAGTTTCCCCATAACCTCCACAATGTGGTTAGGGTATCGGTCAGCCAGTTAAAAAAAGTTAGTGTGTTCCTTAAACCCTTCAAGGTGCTTATCTGAGCACTATGATCTGGCATCGTATTTGTGAGCCTTCATATACATCAGTGCCGAGTTGTTCATGGTTTTAAACCAAACAGCAAAATCAAGGCACTTCAGGACATAACGCCATCAGTTGCTGTTTGTTGTCACAATGACTTTAAAATGGTAGCTGAATAGTAGCAAGCTGAAGAATAGGTTTTGGAGAATAGCCAGGAGTTGTTGACCAAAGAAGGCAGCCCACTGAAAAGAGGATGTAAATGCAGGGAAAAAGCTGTGGTTGGATCTGGGAAGTTATCCATATGAAGAAAAGATCAGCTGGCCACCTTGATGGTGGCATTCAAGCTGTCTTCGCACCCAAGTCTTTTCCAGTTCTGTTTTTTTTCTGTATTATTCTGTCATTTTACTGTAATTGTGTTTTAGTCTTAATAGTTCTGTGCCTAAGCAGCTTAGAATTGTTACTCCTTTATCCTTTGTGAGCTGCTTTCAGGACCCCTGACTTTGACAGAGGTCAACTTTTTGAAGTCTTCTGACTACTTGCTTTTTGTGACTCTTTCCTCCTTTGAGTTATTGTGCTTTTCCCTCCAGCAAGGCCCGTAAAGAGTTCTCCAGGTTGGTATGGAGGTTCTATATGAGCCTCTGCTGGTGAGTCTCAGTGGCTTTTTGCCTTTGCACTGGTTAGTCTGATCTGCAAAACCAGATACAGCTACCATCTCTATGGCAGAAAGTCTCATCATCTGCTCTGGTCCTTGTCTCTGCAAAAACTTTTTCTTATCCCCTTTCAATAGCCCTTTTGTCAGCTCTAGTCCATCTTGATTAAAACATAACTTAAATTTTCTTCTTAAAAAGGACATAACCCTCTGTTGTTGAAGGTTTTGTTCTATTTTGTCATTGCTGTGGACTACTATCTTACCTTCTTCTTCAGGTGTAGTCTCTGCATACCATCTAGGTTTTAATTTTAAATGGTACATACATCTTACAGATTCTTTCTTTATGACGCTTCACAGGCATCCTTTTTATTCAGGATGTTGTGTTGAATGTACTGCAGCTTGTCCTTGATAAAAGCAGTTCTGTCCTGTATATGTCAATTCCAAGAAATTCTCGTAGAGATTATTTTCTGAACTGTCCTCATGCAGTTCGGTTTATTCCGCCGTTGGAACCTCCTCACCAGTAGCTCTTTCTGATACATGCTTGGCTGTTTTCTAAAGCTTCTAGCATCAGACTAAACTTTTAGTAATGGCAGCCTTTCTTCTGTTACATAAAGTGACATAGTCCTGTGTTTTCAAATACATATGGTTTAAGATCATATTTTTAACTGCAGCAGCAAAAAAGAATAGACTGAACTTGTGTTGTCAAAAGCTTGATAGATTGATCTGATATAGCCATGAAAAACAGGAGGAAGAAGAAGGTGACTTTTGATGGATACAAGTGTAATTCTTAAAAGGCAGATCATTTTAATGCAGTGCCTTGCATCCAAACAGACAAGTTGTTAGGTCTCTGAGCTTAAGTTTTCCAGATCTCCTAGTGCAGTGGTGGTCATCTTTGGTGCCACCGGTTTCCGCAGTGTAGAAATAGCCCATTTAGGTGCAAGCGCCCAACAGTTGACTAACAGTGAGTCGCCAGCCTCTTCGCTCCAGAGAGTGCGATTCAGTGGCCGGGTGGTGGGTCAGTGAAACGGGCGGGGAGGCTGCCGGGCTCGGCGGTGGTTATGCCGGGAGCGCCAGGCAGAATTCTTTTCCGAGCTCCAGCCACCATCTGCCGGCCAGAGCGCCGCACTGCACTGCCTGCCTCTGCAAGGCAGTGTTCTGCCTCGGCTAACTGTCCTTGGATGGGAATCTTCAATATTCCATCGTTCAGTAAACTCCCCCATGTTTAATAACTTGACGTATTTTGGAGTGGATCTTTCATTGAAGGAGCTGAGAATACAAATGCTGCAAAGGTTACTTTCTCGTTTGCTTCATTTGCTGAACTTTGAAACAAAGTATTTTGTCCAAATCCAGGCGAAATTTAATTGCTTGAAAATAAAAGCTGCGATGAAATGTCAGCCTTTGGGATGGTACAGTTTTATAGAAAGAATAGATAGCAAGTAATTCCTCTCTGAAAGTAAATTTCTTTAGGCTGCAGGAAGATGCACAAGAATACTGCTTGTCAGTTGCTAGGAGTAGCTGTTAAGTTTTAGCGTGTGGAACAGCAGCACTTTCTGTAAACAATGTCATTTTGATAAATAGCAGAGATGATCTGACATAGTATGGGTTTTTTTCAGGTTGTTTTTGTGGCTTTCTTTTTACTGAGGACTGACTCCCTTTTTGGAGAAGTATTGGCTTGTTCAAGTTCCTCTAATGATTTTCATTTATAACAAAATAATGGGGAAGCCAGGCCTTGAATGTTAATTTATAGGTTTTTTATTCCTGCTCTGTCCTGCTTTTTTTTTTTTTTTTTTTTTATTTGTAATGGTTTGCAGACCATATTCTGATATTTTATGAATCATTCACAGTTGCAGATTAAAGGTCTGGAAACAGTAATGTCAATTTATATTAAAGTTATATAAATTATGTGTATTTATTTTACATGTTACCCTTAAAATATTATTTACATAATCTTTTCTTGTACCTATTGCTTTATGTCTGTAGTCACCAAAACCTCATCTCATCTTTGGCAAGGAACAAATATTGGGAAGACACTTCAAAGCTGGGCAGATTGCTTTGTTTTTCACTTAATTATGAGGTCTTAAATTACAGTTAAAAACTTCCAGCTCTGTCCTTTTTTGTTATTTTCATTTGTTTCTTCAGTAGTTACACTTAAGGCTTTTGTTTCCTGAAAACTGTTGGATTGTGTTTATTTTAAGTCTGTGATTCACAAAGTGCCAGGCCTGCTGGTAATAGGATGGGGTCTTGCTCTTGGTTGTGTGGTCTTACCTCTCTGATGGATGTCAGACAGTTTCAGGAAAGCAGTAAGAGCGTGAAGCCTGGAGTAGAAAAGACAAGATCTGTGGGACCTTTCTCCTTTAGCAGTGACAAACAGTAATATTTCTTTGTCCAGTTTCAACTGGTTGCATCTTGTGAGTTCAGCGTGGCCTGATGCAAATATAAGATAAGAGCTTAAAAGTTTTCAGAACTTCAAACAATCATTTCTTTTGGGCTGTGCTAATGTTTATCTTCATCATGGAAACTCAGACTGCCTGAAACTTTAAGTACAAAAGTCTAGAGAATCGATCTACTTGATAAAGAAGTTGAGGTGAGATTCACAGGCAGATTTTTGGTAACAAATTCTGACAATCTAGCTTTCACAAAGTGCATGGAATTTAAAAGTCAGGCTGACTGCTGAACATCTGTCTCTCTATGTGTGGCTAAGATCATTTATCACCTGCAGAATTCTAGGTTTTACCGACCAGATGCTGGCCAGAGATTTTACTGATTGCAAAGTCAATGTGTTCAAGCAGGCAGTAGCAAATCCTTCAGTTCAGTTACTTCAGCTGTCTAATCAGCAACATTATTATTAGTGGTGGTCAGACTTCACCAGCATCTGCAGTGAATATGAACATGCAGTTCATTTCAGTAAAAGTATTTCTTTCACTTTCCATCTGTTTTGGATAATTTTTAGAAAAATATGTTTATCCTCTGGCAGTAAGAATTTCAGAGTGGTTTTTTTCTTTCCCTTTGTCTTATTCTCCACTACTCCTTTTTAAAATAATTAGGCTGAGTCAGGTAGATTGAAGTCTTGGCAGATGACCCTTCTTTTCTTGCTATTTTTATTTACTTATGTAATTTTAAACTTACCTGTTTTTTTACTTTTATTCAGCAACCTTATTTGGGGAAGGAAGCTGGGTGGGATAGGAGGGAAATATTCATATAACAAAGGCAGTGATTAAAATAATTAGACTGAAATTCTCTTCCTACCTCCATGTAGTTCTGGCTCTGAGAACAGTTAGTTTGAAGAATAGTCCTGAATTTGTCTTGTTTTTGTTCTCTGGCAAGTGCACTTTTTTTGTCTTTGGCCATTTTTCTAAAAATCTGAAGTTTACTGTGTATTATGAGAAGTGTTACTGTGGCTTGTGGTTATAGAAACTAAACATCTGTTTTGTTGACCCTCTGGAGACATCATCTATTATGTGACTGCTCACCACCATATGGGATTAGTGTTGACTTCCTGTCCTATGTTACTGTGATGCAAGAAGGTTTTTGAATAGCAAGGGGCTTTAGGAGATGAGTTTGGTCCATTTAGTTCTTCAGTATGAGAGTCTATTAAGTAGACTATTACAACTGGATTCCTGCTAAAATCTTCATCATTTATTCTGTTTGTAAAATGGAACATGTACTATATGCAAGCAGAATTTCTCGTTCTTTTTTTCAATGAATGTAGATGGTGATAGATCTTTCTTTTTAAAACTAAAACCTGAATTAAAACATTCCATTAACAGACTATATATGTGCTTAGAATTTCCTGTAATCAACGTAAAATGCATTTAGTAACAAGTAGTGCTATTTGGTTTTTAGATAACAGAGTGTATATCCAAAGAGAGAAATGTTGTCTGTTTCTTCAGTCATTAAACCTCAAAAACAGTGCTACTTAAAATAATATATCTGAATTGAGGTCTTAGTTCCCTTAAAACACATTTTGTCTCAAATGTATTGAGTGGCCTTTCAATTGCCCTTTTTTCCATTTTTAAGATTCTTCTTTGTTTAGACTAGTTACAGGTTGCTTCTCAACCTATGTCCTGTGTGTTTGGTTAATAGGTAAGAAAATCAAATTTCAGTTCTTCACTCAGTCTTCATCATGGTTCCATCCCAGGTAATTTTGCTGTTTCCACTGAGGCTTAAGTGTGGACCAGTCAGAATATAATGGGCATTTACTGACATAAATAATTGTAAGGAAAGTAGTTTCTTGTCTCACTCTTGAAATACAAGTATATCTTTAGAAAGATCTGAGGTTGCAGTGTCGCTGTCTGGCCACCAGATAGAGACTGAAGCTTGTGCAATAGGATTTTTCTTTTTCTTTCAATTTCCTCACCCTCCCCTGCTTTGTAATTCCTCTGTTGTGGTGGAGCTTTCTTTGAAGTCAAGAGGGAATTTATTATTACCCCAGTGATAAAGAATTTGAGAGTGTTAATATATAAAATGGATAATGACCACCTTGTTCCATAGTCTTCCATCTGGAAGAAGGGAACAAGAGGTTTCTAAAGGATCTTGGAAAAAAACGAGAATGTTACAAATTTTGTGATATAATGGAGGAATGAGAGGTCAGTTCTCTCTTTTCTCCGTCCCAAAACTTTATGAACCCAGGAAAGCAAAACAATACCTGTTAAAAAAGTTTGTGCAGGTTATAAAGTGTGTCTTCAGAGATGTGTGTCTGTCTAAATGCACAAGTAAAAGCACAGTTTTCAAATAAATTACTGTCTGCAAGCAGCATAGGGGCAGCCCTCAGAACTTTTGAGTATTTATGGTAAGGGAACAGAAACAAATTAGATTTTTTTTTTTCCTTCTTTTTTTTTTTTTTAACCAAGCTGTTTATTTCAGAGTTTAAATCTGAGTGTTATTTTTTTTTTAATAAGTAGTCAGGGAAATTTCACTTACAAATTGGAAAATAAACTTGAATGTTTGTCCTACAAATTCCATTTCCAAATCAGAGCAACCTGATGTCTGGATAGTTGATGTGAGTGATGGAGTTCTTCCACACTGAGAGTCTTTCCTGAAAAGTTCCTGCCTGTGTAACAGACATGCTGTACTGGTCCTGTCAGCCTAGGATGGAGTCTGGTCCCTCCCTGTATTGGTACACCACAGCATGGTTTCTTCTACCAGCAAAATCTGCCAGTGTCCCAATAATCTCTTTAAATCAGATTAAGAAATTGAAGGGAAATACATGCATTTGAAAAGCCTGTAACAGTGACAGTTAGGGTTAGGAGTAGGTGCTGTTAAGTGCTTTGAGAGAGAACCAAATGAGATCACATTTAGTTATGAACTGTTTAATGGTTCACGTTTGTTTGATGACATGAAAGAAGAAACAAAAATGTTTTGTAAATGTCAGTTAGTTTGTTTAGGAAACTTTAAAACAGATTTCTCTGATGTTTACAAAATTGCCATGATTGTAATAATAATAAAAGAAGTAAGAAATTCATTTTGTAAACGTGTTTGAGGGAAATTGATGGTAATGGGCACATCCAAAGATGAATTGACAGGAGCAAACATCTACAGCATGACTTGAGTTAGGATTCCCGGAGGGAAGTTTAACTGTATTGCATTGTCTCTGAGAAGCATTCCCTAACTGAAAAGACCACAAGTCAGCAGTTTTTCAGAGGTGTAAGAATGTTTTGTGGGTGTATTTGGAGAGGGGAGCATCAAAGCTTTGAATTGCTGTTTCCAGGGAACATTCAGCTTTGTATCTGTTGGGAGTCTCAGCTTCAAACAGATTAACTAAACTGGCTGGAAGTGTCTTGCCTTCCCCCTGTGTCTTTAGCTCTGTCACTTTTTCATTCTCTTGTCTTGCTCACTGCTTTAGCTTTTACCCCGTATTGGTCTGTGCTTCCACTGGAGGAGAGCGTGAGCTTAGCTTTCTAGTATGGTTGTTTGGGTACCTGAGTCCAGGTCCAATTTCAGAAGCAGAAACTCTTTGTCACTTCTATTTGTTAGAACTACTTTGGGTCACTTCAATGTGATTTTGTTAATTGGTCATTAAGGGGAAAAAAGAAAAAAAAAAAAGAGGTGTTTGCACAGCCACTTTCTTACATATTAAGTAATACCATCAAAGGCAGAGGAGCAGTTACACTTTTCTGGTTGATTCATTGGTTAAATAGTACTGATATAAAAATCAGTTTCATTATTTTTGTTGACAGTTCATGATCTTTCCTCAGCTTTGCAGGGGGCTGCATGTCAGTATTTAGCTGTAGCAGGAGGCAGCAGGAAGATGAAGCATTTAAAAGTGAAGAATTATGAGCATCAGCATATTTGATGGCATGAGATGAGAGTTGTAAGGCAGAATGTGGTGGTGCTCAGTCACCTAACTCTCTTTATAGTGAGTAAAGAAATAGAAATTGTTTTACCATACATAATAATTATAGCATGCTTTGGGTTGGAAGAAACAGTAAAGATCATCTAGTTCCAAACCCCTGCCATGGGCAGGGACACCTTCCACTAGACCAGGTTGTTCCAAGTCCTGCCCAACCTGGCCTTGAACACTGCCAAAGACAGGGCAGCGACAGCTTCTCTGGGCAATCTGTTCCAGTGTCTCACCACCCTCACAGTGCACGAAATACGGTTTTCTCCAGTAGAGTTGCTTAAACTTGACAGTGATTTTCTGTTACTGGGAAGAGAAGGAATAGAGATGTAGGCTAGGGGACCAGTAACATTAACGTCACTTCTATCTCCTAGCTCCCTATCCCTGCTGCCCCATCCCTGACACTGGGTGAGATAGACAAGTTGATAGAACTTGTCTAGTGCTACAGATATGCTGCTAAGTAGAGCATCTGCTGAGCATATAGTTAGCTTTAGCCAAATGAAATGGTTAATGACTTAGTTTTTTCTGTCTTCTCTCTACTGAGTCTATTGCTTGCCTCTAGCTTGCCGCTTGGAACTATCTTTCCATGAGCTTTAGCTTCTCAGATTTCAAACAAGTCTTAACGGAGAAATAGAAGTTGCTTGGTAGATACAGAATTTACATGTCATATGTTTGCAAAGAAAAAGAAGCACACTTGTGATTTTATCACGAGTCTTGTTTCTTCAGGAAAACAAAAAAAATAGCATGCTGTTAAAGATATTTTCTGGTAACATAGTCAATTGTAGAAAACAGAGATGAGGAGTGTAACTACTTTTTCAGGGTGTTGTTTTAAAACTTTGACAGTAGGTATGGAGTTCATGTTCATTCTTTAGATTTCTTCACATTTTCTTTGGGTTTTAGATTTAGATTTAGGCCTGGATGTTATAGAGCATGGTAGATCTGAGGTGTTTTGTTTTGGAATTTTACGCAGTTTAGATGTGGCAAAATACCACAGTTCTGCAGTAGTTATTACTGTTAACTTCTGTTCATGATTTTAATGCCGCTATACATGAAATATGGTTGCAATTCATGGATCAGTCATGAGATAGAGGAGTAATGTCAGCAAGATTCTCAACAAAAGAACTGTATTTTAACCAAGAGAAAAACTATTGGGATTAAGCATGTTCGGCATAGCAGGAGGAGAGGTAGAAGTCTTGGCATTTATTTCTTTTTTACTTTATTAATGTATTAAAAAGTAACTTAATTTATTTTGATTTGAGTATTAGTTTTTCTTTTTTTAGAGTTAGCTTGAAGAAAAAATGTTGCAATGAAATAGGTAATTTCTGTGAGGAATATCACAATTTAGTGTAGTAATTATGTCCTTAAATGCTTAACTTGTTTTCTAAGTTATGATGGTCATATTACAGAGGCGGATGCCCCAAACTTTCCGAGATCCAGCCACTGCTCCCTTGAGGAAGCTCTCCGTAGATTTGATCAAAACATACAAGCATATTAATGAGGTAATGGTTCCAGCTATCTTTGTAATGTGTATTCATATGAAGGTTTTGCTTACAATGCATTACTAAGTATATTTTCTATTAATTATCTCAGAAAACGATAAGGGAAAGCAAGCTTTCTGTTCACATCTCATTTGAGATCACTGGTGTCATCATGATCCTGCTTTCTGTGCAGCACATAGGAAATATTTCTTTCTTGAATTCGTTTTCCCTTGTTTTATAAACAAATGCTGAGCTTGCTGTTGCATGGTAAGGAAATACTCTTCTAGCTCGTGCTATAAACCTTTATGAATGTGTCTAAGGACTTGTAAGAAAAATATGAAAGTTAAATATCCCAAATTATTTAATTAAATATTGCTGGCAAATGTAAAGTATAAAAATTATATGGTTAATATAGTTTCTAACTGCTTGAAAATTGTAAGGAATGTGAAGGAATTTCTGCAGCGGTTACTGATGTCCTTGGAATACTTCTTTGCCAGTCTTGTGGAAAGGCAACTGATAATTCTTGTTTCTAGGTTACTAATAGTTTTTAATTTTGCTATGTTGTATATATGTCTTTTTGCATCTGTGAACTGTAGGGATCAGTGTTTCTAGTCCAGTTATTTAGATCTCCTTTCTGAGTTTTGAAATTATTCATCAGGACTTTGCTTTGGAATTATGACTTGAGTTCAAATCGACAGGTAATAGGATAAGATTGTTTTTCCAGTAGTAAAAGTTGCTTTTTTCACAATAATAAGTATGATAATTGTAAAAGCTGATCCTCTTCTTTATTGTACCAATGTTCTAAAAAGTGCTCTTAAGTAATACACTTTTCACATTTAGGTTTACTATGCAAAAAAAAAACGGCGGCATCAACAGGGCCAAGGAGAAGATTCCAGTCACAAAAAGGAGAGAAAAGTTTACAATGATGGCTATGATGATGACAACTATGACTACATTGTAAAAAATGGGGAGAAGTGGATGGATCGTTATGAAATTGACTCTTTAATAGGCAAAGGATCCTTTGGACAGGTAATGTGTATCAGCTGAGCAACCTATAATTCATGTGAATCAGAATATGCATTTCATTTGAAGTGGTATTCTGTTCATTTTTAAATCAAACTCTGTTACACCAAGTGCCTGCTTTAAACACATTTTGTGCTGGTTCTTGTTACTGCAGATAATGTTTGAATATACTTCGTTATGTACATTTGGTAAAGTATTTTGCAGTGAGCAACTCCTCAACCTTTTGTTATCAGTTCGCGTTTTTAGCTGTTTGGTTTGGGGTTTTAAATTAAAACAATAGCCTATTGCTAGGGATTACCTACTATAAATGTTAATTTATTAGCTTTTGTTTTGACTGTTGGTAGCTGTAGCCAATGCATGAGAAAAACGCTGGAAGCAGGATGCAGCTTTTCTTTTGTTGCTTTTCTTAGTTTTTCTCAGACTTTGCCAGTTGTTTTACAGTATTTCTTTAATGATTTGATAATTGCATTTGGATATAATGCTTGCTTGCCTCAGTGAAGCTCAGTGGGGCCTCAGTTCTGTTTTGTGACATCACTGCAATAATCATAATGTCATTTATTGTGGCTTTACTGTAGTATCAAGTAGGAGAAGAAATCATAGAATCATAGAATAGTTAGGGTTGGAAAGGACATTAAGATCATCTAGTCCCAAACCCCCTGCATGGGCAGGGACACCTCCCACTAAACCATGCCACCCAAGGCTCTGTCCAGCCTGGCCTTGAACACTGCCAGCAAAGGAGCATTCACAGCTTTCCTGGGCAACCCATTCCAGTGCCTCGCCACCCTAACAGTAAAGAATTTCTTCCTTACATCCAGTCTAAACTTCCCCTGTTTAAGTTTTAAGTCATTACCCCATGTCCTATCACTATAGTCCCTAATGAAGAGTCCCTCCCCAGCATCCCTATAGGCCCCCTTCAGATATTGGAAGGCTG